>JH651249.1:363059-660693 GCA_000260095.1 Tetrahymena borealis | reverse complement strand
GAAAACTATAATAAATTACATTTCTTCTTAAATAAAGTCTGAATAAGATTTTGAAGAGATGTCTATTTGTAGAAGATTTATTTATTTTATTTAATTTGGTCTTGGACTATTTAATCGCATTGATAATTACGATTTGTAATAGGCGAAGTATATTTTACCCTAAGAATTAATTGATAAGATTATTACAAATATCATTAATGTTTATGATATCAAGTAATTCTATGAAGCAATAGGTAGCTAAAATTATGAGGTTCTAAATAATTGCAACTACGAAGAGTCTTTAGAATTTTTAAATTTATTTAAAAATGGAAAGTTGTCAAAAATTTTCTTTGCAAGCTCATAAAAGCAGAATAAAAATTAGGAAATTGATATATTCGAATAAGTTCCTTTCTCTTTCATCAAGAAACTAATATCATACTCTAGGGAATAACCATTCTATCCTTAAATTTTAAATAACCTTGCTTCTTAGCTTATAAGAAAATGCAACAGCCCTTTAAAATCTACAATTTAACAAGCTTGTATGTCTGATGATAAACTAAATTATGAAGAATTCTTTTAATTAAGTGCTTACTTTAATATAGTGATGAAGACTATAATAAAAAACATGCAGAGCACTTCTCATTAATTAAAATATTTTGCAGAAGATGAATCTTCTTTTATCTCTAAGAAGAGGAAAAAGAAAAATGAAATTTAACCCTCGTAGGAATCTAATTTATTCTACTTAACAGATATTGATTTATTATTAAAAGATTTAATTGCATATTAGGAGTTTATTTTAAAATTCTTAAAGAAGGAAAAAATATCTGTGTTTGTCGAATAACGTGCTAAAAAAAATGATTTTGACACTCTTTTTATTGAATTTTTAGCTAAATTCATTGAGAGTAGTCTAAATATGATTGGTATCCTCCTAAGTTTAGTTCACAGCTAAAATCCAAATTATAAACGTTCTAATGATAGTATGGTTCTTCTTAACAGGTTAATTAATAATTTATACATCATAGAAGTCACCTAACTTAATCATGGAGGCGAATGGAGCATGAGAGATTCAAGTACATCTTAAGCAGGAGAATTCTTAGATTCTTTTTATAATACTATAGATAGTTATTTACATAAAAACATGGATGTTGAACCTTTAGTTAAAGAAGCATAAGTACTCTACACTCAATTCGGTTTATTTATTGCAGATAATATTTAAAGAACTTTAAACGATAATGCTTATGAAGTTGATATGATAAATGATATAATTAAAAAAATAATAAATATAGATATCTAAATATAAAAGGCAGTAAGAAAATAAGAACTCAGAGAATAATGTAGAAAAGAAATTTTAGAAGAAGAGTCGAAATCAGAAAATAAGGTTGAGGACGATAAAACAGAAAAGAAAGAGGAAGAAATAGTTGATGCAAAGATTATTGAAAAGGAATAAAAAGTTAATGAAATAGAATTAAATATTAAAGAAGGAAATGAAAAAGAAAGTGATGATAAAGAAAAGGAAGAAAACGATAAAAAGGAAGAAGCTCTGAATGAGAAAATTAAAAAGAGAATGAAAGAAAAAGAGGAAAAGGATGAAGATTAACTATAAAAATAGATTGAGGCATAAAAAAAAGATATTGTAAATATGTTATCCAAAAAGATTGCAGTCTTATTAAATAGTATATTTAAGAGAAGTGCAATGATGTAAAATAAAAAGTATCAAATTACTAAAGATATCAAAGCTATCCTTAATCTCCCCTACCCTAAAGATCCAATCAAAACTTATGGATTGAATGAATTCTTTAATTTGTGTTTCTCCAAATTGAATTCAGTAAATATTTCTAATGTCAAATTTATCCATCAGCATTTAAAACAAGTTATCCTTGAAATTGGTAAATATTTTGAGTTCCCTGAATAAATGAAAAAAGAAGTACCATTTATTAAATCTTCGATGACTGAAAACAAAAAATATTAGGAAGATAGTGATGATGAGCTAAATCTTTTTGAAAGTTTTACTGACTTTTATGATTACTTGTGCTAAAAATTTGAAATTCTTAAGAAAAATTATTAGGTTTATATCACTTTAGATGATGTTTGTGAGTTGTATACGAATAACGTCCCTTCAATTTTAAGCTAATTTAGTTTAACACCTTCGGAAATCTAACAATTGTATGATAAATGTATTGATATTAGTTAATACCTTTTTGACTTAAAGGTCAGATATAAAAATGAAGGAGTAGAAATAGAAATGTCTAGCTAATACATTTCTACTATTGAAACTTTAACTGAAAAATTATTACTTACTTTAAAGGCATTAAATAACTTAGTCCCAAATATGCGTATCTAAAGTATTGAATCTTTAATTTAGAATTACTTAAGTTTCATTTACTATAAGAGCAATCCATGGGAAGAAGTTAAAGAATCTATTTTTTACTTTGTTAATGTAATTTTCATAGCAAAAGGTAGCGCAAATTTCAAACATTTCCTTAGAAAAAGTATAGCTTAAGACATAGTTACTCTTAAATTTACATCGGAAGAAACAGATTAAAAGAAAGAAAAAAAGAAGAAAAAATCTAAATAAAAAGATTATTTATCTGAAGATGATGAAAATAAATCAAATAGCTCTTAATCAGGTGAAGATAGTAGTGAAGAAGAAGATGATGATGAAAAGTCTTCAAGAAGCAAATCTGAGTCAAGTACATCAAGTATTTAAGTAAAAAAAAAGAAATCTAAAAAATCTACTTCAAGCATATTAAGCAAAGATTAAGAAAGTAGTCAAGAGGAAAATGAGGAATCTTCTGATGAAAATCTATCCGTATTATTCGACATATAATCCTTTTCAAACGAGTATGAGATAGAGAATGATGATAATAAATAAATGAAAGGTGATAAAAAAATCAAAAATAAAAAATACTCTATCGATGATCAAATTAAAGAATAAAAAGAAAAAAAGATTGATGATAATGATGATAAAAAAAGTAACTAAGATAATAGTGAAGATGAAGAGAATGATGAAGGAGATAGAAAGAGCTGTAGTATTTCTTGTGATGATGATGAAGATGGAAGCGGTCAAAGTGATGAATCCTCAAATGATAGTAGCTCAAGCAGTGAAAAAGAAAATAATGATAGTAGCTCAAGCAGTGAAAAAGAAAATAATGATAGTAGCTCAAGCAGTGAAAAAGAAAATAATGATAGTAGCAGTAATAGTAGTAGTAGTAGTGAAGGTGATGAAGAAGAAGAAGATAAAAGTAGAAAAAGTAAGGAATCTTCTAATTAGAAAAAGAAAAAATAGATAAAGAAATCAGATAAAGAAAAGCTTAAATAAAAAAAGGAAGAGGAAAGAATAAATAAGAATCTCTAAAATTTAGATGGTCTTCGACTCAGCTTAAATAAAATAAAGAAAGAGATTTTGAACAAATATTCTATTATTAGCTCTTGTTATTCTTAGGTTTTATATGAGGTTATTAATGAATTCTTTGAAGTTTCTAAGATTAAGATTACTAACCCCAAAAAAGCTGAAATTGTATCTGATGAGGAAAAAGAAGATAATAAGAATGGCTCTACTGATAAAAAAACTGAAGAAGATGAAGAAAAAGAAGCATAAAATTAAAGTGATAAAGAAAACAAGTCTAGTAAATCAAAGTCTGATCATGATTCTAAAAATGGAGAAGAATAGAATTTTGATGATTTAGTAATTGTTGGTAATAAAATCGATGTCCCAGAAGATAAAACCTAGATTTAAAAAGACATTGATGAAAATGAAATTTTTGAAGAAGATAGAAATTAAGATGAGAAAAATGAAGATGAAAATTCGGATTATTAAGATAGTAATAGTGCTAGTCTTAAAGAAAAGAACTCTAGTAAAGATTTAGATGAAAATGATATCACTGATGAAGAATAAAATGAAGATAAAGAAGAAAATGAAGATAAAAAAAACAATGATTGTGATGAAAATAAATCCAATTCTAGCAAATCTGACAAAGAAGATAAAATATAAAAATCTAATAGTGATAAATCAGAAGAAATAGTAGATGAATAAGATAATTTATCATCAGCTTCAAAAAATAAAGAAAAAGATTCAAAGATTAAAAAAGTTGGTGATGAAGATGAAGAGGATAAAGCTAGTAAAAAAAGTGATAAAGGTTCTAAAAAAGGGGATAAAAAATAAGTAAAAAAGATTAAGAGAGAAGTTATTTATAAATTGAGGAACCCAGAAACTGTAAAATAGCTTTACGAAAGTAGAAATAAATTAGTAAAGATGAATCAAGATTAGATTGATTTCGTTTAATATTTAATAGATTAATTTGTAAATAAAGTAAATAATTTAAAAGAAGAAATAGAAAATGTAAATTCGATTACATATTATAAGTTCTTCCCAAAGATTGAAAAGTCTATGAATGATTACATCGATTTAGAAACTATTCAAAATTATATTATTTCACTGATCTAAAACTATTAAAACCTTGTTATCCCTTATCTAGACGATTTTTAAGTAAAGAATGTAAAGAAAGAAAATAATGATTGTCTATACTTCTTTGATGAAACAAAGAGTCACACAAAGTTTTTAGATTATCTAATCCATATCACTCTTATAACTAATTATGAAAGTTAAGAAATCTTTAACTATATACTCTTTAATTCTTTTCACTATAAGGAATAAGATATTAACAAAAAGTTAATAAGACAAATATTTTTGAAAACTATTTCCCTCTTAAAATAAATTACTTCTTAACCTGACTTTTTAACTAATTTTAAAATCTCAGTTGCTTTTGATGGTATCCTGAATTTCTTTAAGAATGTTTTAGAAAATGTAAAGTTTATATTTTGAAATTTATTCTTACTAATAAAAATGAATTAACAATTTAAAAAAATAGATTGATGATAAAAAGAAAGAAGATGGATTGCTTATTTTGAGCATTTTTTAATAGTTGATTCATAATGCTAGCTCAGTCAAGGAATTAGAATTATTGTTTTATCTAGAAATATTTAACATTTATGAAAAGGCATACAATTATATAGCAAATTCCATATATGGAGATGACCTAAATCCTGATAAAGAAATCGAATTTGTTAGCGAGCACTTCTTATCTTATTTCTCAAAAGATAAAATATAAGAATCATTACAAATGTGTTCTTATGATTAAAAGAGTATTCTTTCCTCAGTTTCTGATGATGATCAATATAAAAAATTATATGAAGTTGAGTGGGAATTTGAAGATGAGTCTTCTATATATTAGTAATACCCTATAGATGAAACTTTACAATTTAACATATTTAAAGAAGTTAAGAACAGTTATTTCTTATATTTAGTCATTAAAAACTAAAAATCTTTCAAATAGAAAAACCCACCAAAGAACTTTGAAAAAAATTCTCTTGAATCATTTTCTTAATATTTTGATATTTTTAAAAAAGTATTTGAAAATAACAAAACTATTGTAGAAAGTTCTTTATTTAAAAATACTGATTCTATAAAATATTTGAAAAACATTTACAACCAGACTCAAATAGAAATTAAATCTAACAATCTTTATTACTATTAAGTAAATCAATACTTGGAATAGTAAAAGACTTTAAGGGATTAGCTTAAATTGGATGAATAAAAGAAAATACAATAAGAATAATAAGGTGCTGAATAAGCAAATAACCAATCTGAATAAGAATTGAAAAAAGAGATTCATTTCGTAGATGATATTGTAGAAAAGGAAATAGAAGAATAGTATACCAAAGTATTTTCTAAATTAGAATATTGTAAATAGGGTACTATTAACAATGAAAAGAGTAAAAAGAATGATAAAGAAGATAAGAATGGTAAAGAAGGTGGTGAAGAGGAAGAAAATAAAAAGAAAATTGTTGATGTAGGAGATGAAAAGGATTTTGTTTGCCCTACAGCTTATGGATTTGAATCAAATGATCTTGAAAAGTTTGGTATTGATCGGAAACTCTATATTAGTTTAAATCCTGAATAAAGATAAAACTTATTAGAATAAAAGAAAAAAGAGCACATGTAAAATAAAATTATTATTTTCTATTTTTGCAAATTTAATTAACATTTCTATTATTGATATAGTAAAAAGGAAAAAGAGAAAAAGATTAAAGTAATTAGGGAAAGAGAGAAACACTTACTCGATAATATCTTTGGTAATAAAGAAGATTGCGAGAAGAATAAAAGTGAACTCTAGAAATATTTAAAATCAAAAGAGTTTCAAACGATTGTTAAAGATTTAAGTAAAGATGATCAAAGACTAATCCTACTTACTCAAGATAATGAATATTTAAAAATGCTTGATAATAATATGAAGAAGAAGGCTCATAAATTTATGAATAAATAGAAGATATCAAAGAAAAAGAAGAAGAGATAAACAGACAAAAATAATGAGAAATCAAAAACCTTTAAGAAGTTAAACAAGATCTTTAAAAGCACAGAAGAATCAAAAGAATAAAAGAAACAAGAAAAAATAATGGAAAGAATTAATAAATCCCTTCAAATTCCTTTATTAGATGAAGATGTTATAATTAAAATGTCAACCTGCTGGTTGAGCTGTAGTTATAATTTATATATCGACATTTTTAACAATATCCTTTAGAAAGCATTCATTAATCCTTTTAACTATTTAAGAATTCTAGGTCTCATCTTACTTATTGCATCTAAGATTGTAAGTAATACTAGATTCGACATTCCATGGTTGGATCACATTCTTTTTTCATCTCATGAAAGGTTCCTCAATAGTTAAAAACAAAATAAAGGAGAGGTAAATAACTACTTATTAATATTAATATTTATTTAAATAAAATTTATATTTAAAGACTGAGGAAGATCAACTACTCTCATATAGAAATTTGCTTTTAGAAAATTGCACTACATTAATAAAATAAATGTTAATCGAAAAGAAATATGGAATTATTATTCTTTAATTTGAAGAATTTTTATTTGGAAAAGAGTTTGATAAGGTAGAAATTGTCATAGATAAATCTGACAAAGTAAAAGATTTTAAACCTTAAGTTTACGATTATAATTTACTAAATGAAAATAGACTTAAATTGAGTAACGTTGAGTATAACCACTTAAGTTTCAAAGATTAATTTAATATTGTCACAAAATTCTAAGATGATTCATTTAAAAACATAAATGATTATATTTTAGGTGTTTTGAATTTATGCACTGACAAGAAAAAGATTGGTTTTTATTCAAAGAAAGAGGATTCTGATAAAGCATATGGCAAAGAGTATATTGATTTTATTGATCACTAAAGCAATCAATTAATAGAAACCACTTTAGAATTATTCTGCAACATTAATTAGAAAATTAAATACACAAACCTAAAAATTAATAACAATCCTGAAAAAATTAAAAACAGTATTTTCCGTGATAAATTTAAAACGAATTCCTTCACAATTCTGAACATGAAAGGATAAGTTTTAATTAAAAGCCATTCAAAGAAACAAATAATGCCAATATTCGAAAAGATATTTAACCACATCATTTTATATGGCAAGAGGATAGAGAGTTATGGTACTCTAAATGAACTTTTGAAAGATGAATTGTCTAATTATGATTAGTTTATCCATATTTCTGACTTCCTACTTAGCGAATATGGTATTTAAATGAAAAAGGTTGTAGATGACGTGCTCCCTGCGTTAAAATAATATAAATTATACCTTAAGACTAAGTACAACAAAGATAATCTGTATGAAAATATCTTAGATGAAGATGGCAACGATATTAATTATAATCTCAAAGAGCCAATCTCCACTCTTCTTTCTAATATCTATTCATTCCAATAAGAATATATGCATTCTTATTACAAAAATTTAAAAATTATAATTGATTGCATTGATAACCTCTTAGAATAAAGAATGAAACACTACTTTGAAGAGTTTTAATAAAGAGTAAAAATAATTAATTGTTTGTTTTTTCTATACTTAAATAATCTAATCTTTTATAATCTTAACAAAAAAAGAAGTAGAACAATAGTAAAGATGATGCTCAAGTATGGTGGAACGAAAGAGAAAATTTAGAAAGATAGACACTTTATGATGAAATAAGAATGAATTGGATGGAAGAAACTAAACCTCTTTCTCAATTCTATGCTGAATTCTTTGAATTTGTTCATATTTGTTTGAAATTATAATAAGTTACTGAAAGTAATATTCCAAGCTATTATGGAGATTTCGAAATCTGCCTCAAATCTTTCTTGAGGATTTATAATACTTTCTACTTAGATCACAAGCAAAAAGATGATTCTCTTGATTAAGAAGAAGTTATAACTAATGAAGATGAAATATAAATGCCAGTATTAAAGAGAATTTCTACTCTATCTCCAAATGATGTAAATAATTATTTAATTTTAGATTTTTAAAATTTTAAAAATAATTAAATTTAAGCTGTTAGAAGGAGGAGTAGGAGAAGAAGAAGAATAGCCAAGTTTGACTGAACTTAAAACTCTAAGAAAGTATTCCTCAATGTTACATAAAAACTACCATTCGATTAAGGCTGAGGACTTATATGAAGCTTTGAAAACTAAATTTGTCCCTCTTATTAATAGATTCATGAATAATAGAAAGAATAACATGTGGGTTATTTTGATGTCCGAACTTAATCAAGGAAAAATGTCTGTTGAAAATAAACTATGTTATGTTAAGTAAGATAAATTTTAACTTTCTAATAAATTAAAAATAAATTTAATTAACCTTTCATCATTTAGGGCAATATCAAGAAAGGAAAATAAAAATAGATCAAATGGAGATGATTATTTTGAAATGAATTGTGAAGTGGATAGGGAAGAAATATGGTATTCTATTTATAAGGTACTTTCTGGCCTTCCTCCCTCTTCTCTTGTTACTGAATAGTTTGATATTAATTTCAAAGATGAAGATGGTATTTATTTTAAATTATTTTTAGAATTAATTAATAGTGAATAATCTAAAATATAAAAGGTATTGATGCTGGTGGTCTTTCTAGAGAATTCTATACAAGGGTATTCAAAGATCTTCTTGATCCTTCAAAAGGTTTCTTCTGCCCATCTTCTAATGGCATTACTACACAACCCAGTCTCTACTCTAATATTATCCCTGACCACTTATTACACTTTAAATATGCTGGCAGATTAGTAGCAAAGTCAATTTTAGATAGCTTTAGCTGCGAAATTGATTTCACTAGGTCATTCTTGAAATAGATTTTAGGTAAATTTATTTTTAAAATAATGAAATATGAACATAAACTTCTATAAATAGGTAAGGATTTATATATAAATGATCTAGAAGATATTGACCCTGATTTAGCAAAGAATTTAATATGGATCCTTGATAATGATGTTTCAAATCTCTTTCTTGATTTTACCTATACTCATAACGAATTCGGTAAGCAACAAATAATAGAACTAAAGCCTAATGGAAGTCACATAGAAGTGAATGAAGAAAATAAGAAAGAGTATGTAAAACTATTAGCACATTATAGAATGGTTAAGTAGATTGAACCTCAAATAAAATCATTCCAATAAGGCTTCTATGAAGTTATTCCATATAAAGCAATTAAAATATTTACAGTTCGTGAATTAGGTTTCAAACTCTCTGGATAAAATATTATAGATCGTAAGATATTTATTAATAAATTCTCTATTAAAATTGAATTAAATATTTAATTATAAAATTAATAGTTGAAGACTTGAAGGCTAATCTTAACTACTCTACATACACAAAAGACAGTGAATAAATTATATGGTTATTTGAAATTTTAGAAGAATATAACTAAGAATAAAGAGCTGGATTCTTATTCTTTATTACTGGTTCATTTAGAGTACCTTATGGAGGTTTTACAAATTTCAAGATTACAATCTCTAAACTTAGCGATACATAATCCCTCCCAGTAGCTCATACATGCTCTAAAGAAATGGGTATTTTAATTATTTATTTATTCTTCATATTTTTTTAATTAGTTGATATGTATTAACTCATTATTAAATAAACTATAGAGCTTCCTTCATATGAAACTAAGCAAACCATGAAAGAAAAATTAGAAATTGCATTTATGGAAGGAGCTAAAGGTTTCTACATTGGTTGATAATATAATATGTAAAATAAAATTTTTAATTGAGTTAATTATCAATTAAAACTAATTTATTGACTGACTGACTGAAGTCACTTACTTACTCTTATTATGTGTATCAATAAAATTATATTTTTATATTAACAAACTTTTTACTACAAGAATCTTATCTCTTTTTTTCATTTTATATATTATTTCATTTCTTGTTATTGCTTTTTTAGATTTAAAATAAAGAAAGGAAAAAGTATTGTGATTAGATAATAATTATGTGTTAGAATATTATTCAAAAAAAAAAAGAATTCAAATAAATTAATAAATTCTAATAATTTGATAGGCACTCCAAATTACCAAAAATTGTATTTTTATTAAGTAAAATGAATATAGAAATACAATACTATCTCATAGATACATATCATAATATTATCAGTTAAAAATCAAAGAAATTAAAAATCAAAAATAAGAATTAAATTGAATTTGATATGAAAAAGAAGGTTATCAGTGAATGGAACTAATAAATTGATCAATTTCTTTATTATACTTTATTTACAAATAGTAGCTATTCATTCAAGCTAATATCTTCCCAATTTATTAATTTACAAATATTTTCTTTTATTTTTAATTACAGAAAATCTTTTTTGATTAATACTTATAAAATTAATTGTTCAGTATAGCTCTCTCTATTGATCAGGAAATTGCCAAGTGAACATAATTATTAGATTTTCAAATAGAAGGCTTAAAATAAAAAGGGGGAGATCGATAGAATATTTCAATCCTATCCTGAAATTGATAAAGAATTTACTTTTTAAAAAGAACTTAAATAGCTATGAAAAAAAGTAACTCATCATCTATTTCAAACTCTAATAGTAGAATATTTGACTCTCAAGCAGGAGATGAGATGAATGATTAGATGGAAAATGTTTAAGTAGCTGTCAGAATCAGAGGATTAAACTAGCGAGAATAGGACTCACTCTAAACAATATGCGTTTTAAAAGTAATTATCTTATAATATTATCTTCCTTATTAGCCAATAATGAAAATAGAATGTTATTGAGATTTATTTATGAGCATATGTGATAAAAATAAAATTTGTTTGCATGTTAAATATTTAGATAAATAAAAGGTTTAATACAACTTATATTATAAAGGATGATTTGATAAAAGGAAGATTAACAATAGGGCATACTAATAGCTCTATTGTTTAACAATTAAAGGGATTTTAGTATGACTAAGTTTTTGGACCAAATGAATCATAATAGACAGTGTTTGAAAATGTGGGGAAACAAATGGCTCTAGCTTGTTTAAGTGGATATAATGTGTGTATTTTTGCTTATGGCTAAACAGGAGCAGGAAAGACTTTCACTATGTTGGGTAATGAAGAAGAAAAGGGGTTGATACAAAGAATTCTAAATTTCATCTTTGCTAAGCTGAAAAGCAGAAGATAAGAATATGTAATTTAAAGCTAATATTATGAAATATATAGGGAAGAGATTATAGATTTATATTAACCCTAAAAAAATAAAAATATTCGTGTTGTGGATGACTTTAATGGAGTGAGAGTAGAGAATCTTTCAATGGTTTAGATAACAAATCACAATTAAGCAGTAGAGTTAATTTAAAAAGGTTAGAAAAATAGGCATATTGGCTCCACAAGAATGAATGCAGAGAGTTCTAGATCTCACTCAATTTTTTCAATGACAATCCATACAAAGGAAAATGATCCACATACAGGTGTAGTTAAAGAAAGGTCTTCAAAACTACATTTTGTTGATTTGGCAGGTTCGGAAAGATAAAAATAAACTCAGGCTACAGGGGTAAGGCTAAAAGAAGCAGCTTAAATTAACTAGTCATTATCAACTCTTGGTATAGTTATCCATGCTTTAGCGGAAGGTATAAATCAATTTTAGCTCAAAATTCTGCTAATTAATATTTTATTCTAGCCGCCTTGATTACTATTAATTATTTTATTGGCGGGGAGAACGGAATGTATTTACATCTTTGAAGATTGCTTGAAAACCTATTTATTCAAAAATAACAAAATTTTTTTATTTAAACAATCTTGGTATAAGGTTGTATTAATAATTCCCTCAAAATTGGTGCAATTAATTTAAAATAGTTGTCAAAAGGAGGTAAAAGGAGAGACTAGTTCAAATTTATCAGAATTTAATTTGAAAGTCTTTTTCAAATAATGAATCAATCAATAATCAATCAGATTTAATTTTGTTTTTACTTTTTAGATGTACTAAAATGATTTTATTTATCAATAGGATAGAAGATGATTTGCTATAGAAACTCAAAACTTACTTAAATATTAAAAGATAGTTTGGGAGGTAATTCTAAAACTCTAATGATTGCTGCTGTAAGCCCTTCATAAGATTCTTATGGAGAGACATTAAGTACACTAAAATTTGCTGAGAGAGCTAAATACATAAAAAATAAAGCTTCAATAAATGAAAAACCTAGTGAAAATATAGATAATTTAAAGAAGGAAATCGAAACTCTTAAAGTTGAACTTTTTTAGGCTCAAAAAAACCAAAAACTTTAATTAGATCTTCTTAATAGTTACAATATAAAGAAGAACGAAATATCGGTAATTTCAACAAAATTATTTTTTAAAACTCACATTTTATTTTTTTATATTAAAAAATAGAATAGTCCTTTAATCAGCTAAGAATAATAAAATAGCCCAGTGTTAACTGAAGAAGAAAAGATTACACTAATTAAAAGCGTTGATGAGTTTTAAGTGTGGTTAAGAGAGTTCTTGAAAGAAAGTGGGTTTCTTGATTTTATTTAGGAACTGAGATAGAGAATGGGTATTAATATAAATGATATGATGTGTGTTGAAAGTGCTAGAGATGTTGATTCTTAGCAATGGTCGTCTTTATTTTAAGTTCCAGTAGAAAATTTAAAGGAGTACATAAAAACAATAATGGAGTTTAATAAATTTACAGGAATGGTGACTGGTTAATATGATATTGATTTAAAAAATAAAAATGATTAACTTAATAGCCAAGTTCATTAATTGAAAGAAGATATGATTAAAAAAGATTTGCAGATGGTAGATTGTAGAAATTCTATCATAAACGAAATGAAAGCTCAATCTCAAATAGGCAGCGACTCTAAAGATTAAACAATAGCTGAATTAAAATCCTTATTAGATTAATATGTACTGGAAAATACTTAGCATTTAAATTCAGTAGCTTAAATGGAAGAAGACTTGCAAAGAAAAGAGGAGGCAATAGGCCATTTACATGAAAAAATAACTAATCTTTTAGGCGAGATTTAGAAATTGAAGAAAAAGAAAAACTATGCTGATATTGAATTAAAGGAGATAAATGAAAATCTTTTAAAAATGAACGAAAAGAGTGAAGCTAAAATTAAATAACTTCAAAATGAAATTGATTGTTTGTAGATGCAAAATGTAACGATTTAAGAAGAACTTGAGGCAGAGTAATAAAAATTTTTCATTCAGAAAGAAGAATTTGAGAGAAAATAAGAGAGACACTCTACTCTATTATAAACTATTGAATACAAATCTAAATTAATAGATGATCTTTAACTAGAAATTTCTGAAGAAAGAAAGTAAATGTCTCTCCTCTATAAAAATTTTAATATTGAAAAAGAGTTACAAGGAGTAGCTCCATTCAGTAATTTATGGAAATTCATTTAAAATATCATTACCGATTACAGTTGCGAAAGAGATTAAAAAAATCACTTGATTGAGGAAATATAAGGACTATGTCTTCACGAGTCTTCTATATTAAAAGCAAAGAGTGAATCAATTCTACTTCAAAGTCGGATTAGAAATGAAGAGATAAAATTCTTATAAAATAGTAATAAAATGATCCCTGAAAATATAATTGGTAATGAATAGTAACAAATATCAGAATAGTAAAAAATTGAAAATTCATTATAGAAATTGTTAAATGAAACAGGGGTAAATAAAGACAACACTCATTCAATAAGTGTAAATAGAATGTTGAACAGAGATTACCTGTTAGAATACATAAAAAGTTAGAATTAATTACAATAAACATGGAACATAGTTGGCAAATAGTTAAGTGACTCTGCTAAGAAAGAAAACAATACTATTCTTAATACTACTATTTAGAATAAAGGAGAAGATTCAGTAAAGAACAGAACTAATAAATTCAATAATAAAGATTTTTCAAAAACAAAATCATAAAGTGATATTCGCTTTGGAAGAGAAGTTCACTCACCTTCTCCTAATTAATAAAATTAATTAAAAGAATATAATATTGGAGAAAAGTAAAAATTAGATGCTATCTAATAACTTATTTAAGATAACAAAACTCTTTGTGAAGGGCTTATAATTAAATTAGAAGAAGTAGATAAGCTTAAACAAGGCATGAAATAAACAAACGAGATGAATTTTAAATTAAAACAAAGTATGGAAAGTGAACTTAAAAAATTTTAAGACCAATCTTAGCAAAATTAATATCAATTAAACTAATAATTGTCTTAAATTATTTCATTTGATTTAATTAAATAAAATCTTGAAGATGAAATTAATAATTTAAAGGAAGAAAATCAATATCTTAAATAAGTGCAAGCAGATAACATTTAAAGAATAGAAGAACTTACTAAAGAAAAAGAGATTATTGAAGATTCAAATTTCTTTTATAATCTCGAAAGTAAAAAATTCTAGGAAAAATTAAGGAATATTTCTAGGGAGAATGATGAATACTAGTGCCAAATAAGAGAATAGAATTAAATCTTAAATTCTAATAATAAGAAAATTGTTGATTTATAGCAAGAATTATAATATTCTTAATCTAAATTAATAGAATCTAACTAAAAACTAATTTAAGCCACATCAGCTTAACTAAAAAATTAATTCAACAACTCTCATAATAAGTAAAAAAATGGAATATCAGCTACAGATTTGAGTAGCCATTCATAGAAATTCAATATGAATCTTAAATTTTAAACTGTCTCTCCTGCTCATAAAACCATTTCGAATAAAAATGGAAATTAATATTCTGAGGAATATAGTGATAATGGAAATTACTCACCCATTTCCCCAAAAAGAATTAATTTAGAATAAACTAAGATTGATATAAGTAATTAATAAATTGAGAATTAAAATAAACTTAAATAAATTACAAATAGTGAATCTAGTGAATTCTATTCTGCCTTGAGCTCATTTAGTAAGATGGAAGCATTTTCACATAAGGCATCTTAACCATCAAGCAATTAAAATAGTGTTAGTTAAGTAAAATAACCTTAGTAATAAAATAAATAATTTAACAATATCGAATTTAATAAGGCAAAAGAAAGTGTTTAAAAATAACTAAACTTCAATTTACCTCTTTAAAATAATAATATTTAATAGGCATCTGCAAAATCTTAATATTCTGCTTAATTTTCATTTTTACAACGTTTGGAGTAGAGTGAAGAAGATAATGAGGAATTAGAGAATTTATCATTGCCAAAATTCCAATAAAATAATAGTAACAAACCTAATTATTCAAATTAATAAGATAATTAAAAGAATGGAGCCTAATAATAAATTATTTAAAAAGTTTCTTCGATTTTAGGTCCAAATTCTGAAAAAAAGGAATAAAAATAATAATTGCATATATAAAAGTAAAACATTAATAACTAAATTAATATTTAAAATACTCTCAACTAAATAAAAAACTATGAATAAAAAGATAATTAAGCCCAATAATAAAATAATAAATCTGCTTCTTCATAATTATCTGCATCTAATTCCCCAAGCAATTAATCTCTTCCTTATGTAAATAACAATAAAAAGAGGTCATTTCTGCAATTATTAGATTAAATTGAAGAAGAAGATTAAGAAAATAAAGTTTCTTAAATAGATTTGATCTAAACAACATATAACAATAATGTAGACTAAAAGAAAGATGAAGAAAGGAGTAACGAAGAGGAAGAAGATTTACAAGAAATGATTAACTTAACCAATACGATTTGTAAGAAATTATGCAATGAATAATAAAAATTTAAATAATCTTGAATTCAATCAATAACTATTTTTCGTTTAAAAATTTTACTTTATAAATAATGTACATTATTAATTCACTTTAGATAATTCCAATATAACTTTATAATAAAAAATATCCAAAAAATAATAGTAAAGCCTTGAAAGTTAAGAGCTTCTAATGATAGAAAGAAAAGTAATAAGAGTATTTTAACAAAAATAAATAAATTTTAAAATATCTTTCTGAGTATCTAACCTCTTTAATTTATTTATGAGTGATATAATGTGCTCATGAATTTTAAATATGGATGATTAAAAATAACTAAATTTAGAATAAATAAATAAGCAAGTAAATAAATTAATTACTTAAATCATTTACTATTTTTATAAAAACTCTACTTCTTTAAGATGATTTAAATTTCTCATTCACTCTTCTCCTACACTTAGGGGTTATCTGTTTATTCTTTTTCTTTCTCTTGAGGTTAAAGACTATTTTCATCTAATTATTTTTGTTCTTATGATTTTTCATTCTAATCTTCATCTTACTTCTCCTCTTGATTTGGTTTTTAATTATTATTTTGCATTAATTCTTCAAATTTATTAATTATTTTATCAATTCCTTTGTAATCTTCTTCATCTTCAATTTTATTTTAATAGAAGTCTACCTCTCCATTAAGTTCTTCGATTGTTTGGAAATAGTTTTCATCTACGTTATTTATTTTTGAACTAATTGTAGAAATAGTATTTCTATATTCTTCAAAATTTTTATCCATGTCAATTTCAAAATAGTCCTATCCAATGAAACTAACCTAGAATTATTTATTCTCCTCAGAAACTTATTCAAAAATACTTTAGTCATTTTTATTTTAAGTGTAGGCCCAAACATAGTCTGCTGTATATTTGAAGGGTAATCCTTTCATGTATATATTCATGTTTTCGATTAAGGAAATTATTTTTTCTACTTCTTATTGGTAATTATCCTTGTTCTCTAAAACCTTTTTGCAATAGAAAACTTAATGAGTAGTTGGACTGCTCATAGAGCTGTGATCTAAATGCAAAATAGAAAGAGGTTGCTTGAATTAAAGTATATCGTTAGGAGGGATGGAGTATAAGATGGGACAAGCATATCTGTTTTCTCTTTTAGATTTTTCTTCATCATCTAAATCTTAAACTTCCTTTTCACATTAAAGCTATCCATCCGATTTACTAGAAATAATTGTGACTCTCAATAAATAGATATCTTCTTTTATTTCTTTTTATTCCAATCCTAAGATTTATTTCAATTTATCTTTATATTCAGGGCCAGCTATAATGTTTTTAACTGTTATAAAATTATCTTCAACAACTTTATCTTCCTTTACTTCTACAATTTCTTATTTCTAACCAGCATCCTATTCAGTAGGCTTTTCTGCTTATTCGCCTTCCTATTCTTTTTTTTCAGGTTATTCTTCTTAATTTAATTACTTTTCTACTTCCTTTTCTTAAGAATTTTCAGATTTATTACTATTTGGATAAATGTAATCGTCTTCTGGTGGGTTCTCAGGTGCTATTTCATCAGGTTATCTTTAAAGATTAGATTTAATAAAGAATTGTCCTTTTTCTTGATCTTTTTTAATAAATTAAATATCTATTTCCTTATGAAGGCAATAAGTAGATCCGAAAATAGCGCTAATACGAGCATAACCTTAAGGAATATCTCCAGTACCATAATTTGTGTAGAGGTAGGGTAATGTTGTATGAATTCCACAACTCTTAATATACTTATTAAGACGGTGCAAGAATTTTTTAGTTGTGTATTCTTCTTTTAAAAATTCTGGGATTTGTTCATTAGGATTAAATTCGTAATTGCATATATTATAAAGGAATACATCTTAAACTTTTTTGCTGGAGATTCTATCTCTAAGGAATTGAATACAAGGCTGATCTCTTAATTAATTATAAAGGTTCAAAGTTTCCTCATCAACTTCAAACTCTTTATCGAATTCCTCAATAGAATTTTAATTAACTTTCTTATCAAAGTGCTTATTGTAAAGCGAAACGCATTTGTGAAGGAACTAGAATAACTATTTCTTTTCCATTAAACTAAATTCTTTAGATTTGAAGATATCACTCTTAGAGCAAGGAGTTTAAATAAATTTCTTAGAAGATGGATCAAAGAAATAGATTGCATCAATAGCTCTAAAATCCATATACTAATCCATATTGGCTTATCTCATGCAATCGACTACCAAACTATCTGAGTACAACAACTTTGGCTATAAATCAATATTAAATTGCTTATATTAGGTAGTTTTAGTTACTATTTCATCAACAAATTATTCATTCTTCTTCTAAATTTCCTCGCTTAATTCTAAAGTTGAGAAAAAGTCCTTTTTAAGTTTATTATTGTTTTAATTTTTCTTTTTTTCTTCCATATCCTACAATAATTCTCTCAAATTGAATGTTTTCTGAGATGAGCTATAACCTTAATCTGCATCAATGATTAAAATCTTTATTTATAAAATAATGAGTTTAAAAGATATGTATTATATCTATGAAAATAATGAATTTAAATAATATATTTACTTTTCTTCTTTCAATCTTTGCAAGAGATGCTGCATATAATGCCTCAGTCATACCGGTACCAAATATTAATGTGTCATAATCCTTTTGGTCAATTGTGTATTCTAACTTCTTCATTTTTCTAAATCTATTTTTTAAGTCTCTAAACTATATGATTTCTTTATACTTATTTGGTTGTTTTTTTTTGATTTTTATATCAAATTTATAAATTTTTAATTTATTTATTAAGTTCAGTTTTACCTATATTAGTTGATTTCAGAGACATAATTCCTCTCTATTCCTGACAGTAATTTTATTTGAATTTACTCAAAGAAATACTATTTAATTCTGTTCTTTATAGCCTTAAATATCTTTTTTAATCCTTTAATCTTTTTTAATTGCTTATGATGATGAAGTATGATGATTACATTTATAAAATTTATCTATATTATTTGATTCATAATTCAAATAAATATGAAAAATATATTTATTTTTTTGAGAATTTATTTACTAAAAGATTCTATATATGCACTTCCTCTCTACAAAATTATAATATTTTTTAATTGTTAATAAATTATTTATTTATAATTTATATTATTTGAATTAACTACTAATTAAAACTAATAGTCATATAGATAAATCTCCTTATAGTATTTGCAAACGGATTAGAGCTTTAATTAACTAAATGAATAATTATAAAATTAAGAATTAATATAGGAATAAACTCTATGAAGTTAGAAGAATATGATATAAATAAAGAATAGATTTTATATACAAATATAATATAGTTTGTTATTATTGTTATTGTCTTTAGGTTGCAGTTGTTATTGTTATTGGTTTTGCTAGGTTATTGTTCTTGTTGTAGTTGTGTTATTATAATGTTGTTGCTGTGGATTTAATTATTTTAGTATGATGAATAAATATAAGAAATTATTTAAAATGATTAAAATATTTTAAATCGGAAAAATCACTTTCTTAATATTAGGGTCATCTTTAATTTTGTTTGTATTAAACTGGGTATTATATATTTTAAATTCTCTCAAATAGGTACTTTCTTAGGATTGGCTGAATAGTCATTTCTTTAAGCAGACATTATTTTAGATGATATTCTTTTTTCTGGCCTCTAATCAAGAGATTAAACTTATTACCTAACAAATTCTGTAGAGGATTATTAGCTTTATGGTTAATAATACATTATCTTTTTTTAGTTTCCTAAAAAGTTTTTAGATTTTTTATCACTATTCTCCTCTTTGAATTACTAATTTGAATGCTACTCAGTTTCAAGTTTCTTCAAATATTTAATGTTAATATTTAATTGCCTCAATCTCTCTGCTCTTTATTCAGTATTGTCTTCTATTCTTTATTATGCATGGCTCTTTGGCTCGTCGTTATTACTAATTTTATGGTTCTTTCTACTCGAGGGTATTTCTTAACCATTTTAATGATCTTGCATCTTATTATTAGGGTAGATGACATTTCCATTATTAATTTAAGTTCTTGAGACTTCTGTTTTTGAAATATTTTGAATCTTTAGATCGTTATTCAAATAGTTGAGTATCTTATTATTTTATAAGGCACTCTAATTTGACATTTAAGTTTACTTTTTATTTTATTGAAGAATGTAATTATTTTTATTATTGACGTGGCTGGAATTAGAGAAAATTGAACTACTAGTACTTCTAAAGCTTCTATTATGAATATCTTCACTTTAACGCTAGAATTTGGGAATGATCTCCCCTCCATTTATTTAACCGCCCATTTCTGTTTAGTTTCCATTCTTACTATCATTATTTCCTTACATCAAAAAGCTTGTTTTATCTCCTCTATAATAATATTTATTAATGGGAGGCATAGCATCTCCTTAATCTTAAGGTAATTTTGAAGGATAATTTTAATTTTCTAAGAACAATCCTTCATTAAATGATTAATTAATATTTTTACTTACAGATCTTTATCTTTAAAAAACATCCCCTTTCTTGAAATTATCATAGTAATTTATTTTCTTTTTCGAATTATTTCTCTCTATTTAATTATTAAAACTCTAATTATTTAAAACTTTTAAAAATAGATTAATGAATTTACCAAAGAACGGTTTATTTGGGTTAAATGCTTTACGTTTGATTGTTTTCTAACTATTTTATTCGCTATTTCTTTAGTAGTTATAATTTTCATACTTGGAATTCTCATATTATTTATCTGTTTTTTTTCTTTCCGTTCCTAATTGATTCTAATTTCCAAGGTTCATAGAAGAAGTAGGTGCTCCATATAAAGAAGGCTCAGTTTAATCACCATGAGTTATATATCTTTAAATGCTTCTACTTTTACTGTTATTGTTGTGAGTTTAACTGCTATTTGCGATTGTTATATTCTAATTCCCTATTTAAGGTAATTTTACTCCATTCTATAATATTTTTTCAGTTGATCTTTAAGGACTTTAATTTATACTAGCTATATTCTTGGAATGCGATCTTAACCTTATCTTTTCTGATTAGATATTCTTCTTTCTTTCAATTTCTCTTGGGATAGAGTGGCCATTCATATGCTAGCCGGAGTGTCCCTATCTAACTGAATGAAAAGAATAATCATTGTGTTAAGGTGATACAGATGCCTCTATGTCGTCCAACTCAACTAAAGGTTCATATGATATTCTATTCACTATTTAATTCTTATTAATAATATTCTTTTAATCGTTAATAATTTCATCTCTTAATTTAAGTTGATCTTTCAAGAATTAAATTTGCATCTATTTATGAATACTGATAGCTTCTTGTTTCTTTTCTTTGTATTAAATTTCTGCATTTTCCTACGATGATATTGATTGATAAATTAAATAAAAATAATAGCTCTTTTGAAGATTAATTTTATATAATTAATTACTATGATGAGAATATTTTATTTAAGTATGCTATTCAGGTAGTTCTAATCGCTTTACGTTAATTGCTCTTGCTATATCATCTATTTTAATACAAATATAATTGCTTAAATTCTTACTACTTTTTGTTAACTTTACCTTATTGAATTTCAGTCTACTATCACAAGAAGCCTAATGTTTCTTTTCAACTTCATTCTTAGATTTTTAAAGAGTATTTATTAATTATTAGTTATCTTAAACTCTTTCTTTATGCTGAGCACCTTCTTCACTCTAGCTATCCTTTATTTTTCTCTATTCAGTCAAAAGTTTAAACTGCTCAAATTGTGCTTCTTGCAGCTTATCATCTAGTTTAAAAATTTTTCTTTTTAGTTCTAATTCCTCTTTAAAGTGTTCAGCTATTTGAAGCTCTATTTATTTCATGTTTTCCTACGATTTTTAATCTGAATTGGAAATAACATCAAGAGCATCTGAAGGAATAGTCATAGCTATTTATATTAGAAAATATTAAACTTAATATAACTTAATGGTATTAGGAAATATAATACATCTGTTCTAAAGTAATTTCTTAAGATTTTCATTTTCTCTTTTAAGATTATCAATTAAATGGGTGTAGTTTGAGATATGATTATCAACATTTAAATAGTTTCTCTGCACTTGTGTTTTTATATTCTTTGCTCTGTTAGCATAGTTGAGAGTGTTATAGGTGTCTTCAAAGCTATTCATGAAAGGACTTACATTCGCTATCATAACAGTTCTGCAATTACCTCCTAAAGAATCCTATTAATAAATAAATTAAAATAAATATAGCTAAATGAAATTATATCTAGTATTAATAAAAGTAACAAAAGCCAGCTACATAAAAAAACTTATTTTAACTTCTATTCCTGATCAGAAAATATATTTAAAAATGAAGCAATTATAAAGGATCTACCTTCAACAGACGGGTTAGTTTACTGCCTCTGTATTAAATAAATGGATTCTTTAATCCCTTTTCAGTAGCTTCACTTAATGCTTAAATACAATTACCAAGCACCAAAAGGCTTTAATTAATTTTTGCCCCTTCAATTAAGCGAATTCCTCTATTTTAAGTATTAGCAGCTCTTTCACTTCCTGCTAAATCAACTAAACTTAATTTAGAGTACTAAATTTCTGACTAAATTCCAGATGCTTTATCTTTGATTTATAATTATACTTAAAGCACTGCATGAGAACGACTTGATACTTCATTCGCTCCTGTGCTTTCGATCGTTCTATTTTTATTTCCTATCTTAATTTAGATATATTAAATCGTTATAATTCCTTTTTAAATCTAGTTTTATATGTTTTTAGATTTGAAAGCTTCTAACAAAATACCTTTAGTAAATGCAATATTTCTCCCGTATTTTTAACTTCTATTTCTGTAATCCCATTCACAACTACTCCCTAAGCAGGGTCTTCCCTCAAATCAAGATTCTTGTCTCTTGCTGTTAAAAGATCTTTTATTAACTCATTATAAATCTCAATATAGCTTACTCTAACAATAATATCTTTAGTGACTGATAACTCTTAATATTCTTTAAATAAATCATCCATACTCCTTTCCATAATTCCAGTATTATCTGATGTACCAATCATTCTATTTTCAAAAACTATGTAAATTATTTGCTTTTTATATGCAAACTTATTGAGAAGATAAGTTTTGATTTGTTGACTCAATCAACATATGAAAATTTTTACTGCTTATAAAAAATATAAAAAAGTTAACTCACGTATATGTTTTTCCTGCGCCAGTGGCTCCATAAGCAAATACTGTACCATTATAGCCATCAAATATACCCTTAATTAGCAATTACGCAGAGTTTTAATATACTTCCGGCTGACTAGTATCTTTGTGGAATGCAAAATCAAAAGCAAAATGCATTTCTTTGTTTCTGTTTTTTCTTAACACCTAAATAATATGATTAAAAAATGATAATTTAGAGAACTGGCATCTCTTATTATTGTAAATATTATCTATTTGATTATAAATATTGATCGATTACATCATCTTAGTTCATTTCATACCCTGGATCAAGTAAAACTACTACTCGATTATCTAGAATTTTTATAGTTTCATAATCGCTTTTTGTTTACTCTTTCTAATTTAAAGGTCTTGTTCTCACTACTACCTTTTATTAGAAATTTTAGAAAAATAAATGAAAATGCTAAATACAACAATTCTTCTATAAATGTCTGCAAATAATGGTCATACCAAGATATTGTTCTGGCCACTTTTCACTTCCTCAATGAACTGTAGGTGATCTCTATCTAAGACTACCGTTTAAGGATTATTGGCCATGATTCCAAAGACAATAAAAGCCTATGCTCAATATGTTTATTTTGCTTATAAACTTAATATGCAAATTCTTCTTTCTATTAACTGATTAATTTCTTTCACAACTTTATTGACTTCCAATTAATAAATTTATTATTTTTTAGCTTTTATTACCATCATATAGTTTATGATAAATTTTATGGATGCAAATAATATGACAAACACAATAAATTTGGAATACTTATAGAGCCCTTAACAATAATCACCAACCAATAAGTGACATTAAATTAAACTAATTTTTTTACCTCACAAAAATATATTAAAGAGACAAATTAGTGAATAATCTAGATATTTTATGGTTTGAATTATTTTAGTTGCAAAATGCCATCAGAAAATACTCATTTTTAATTAGATTTATCCAAAAATCTTATAAATTACATTCGTTACAAAAAATATTTTTGAGTTTTTAAGTGAAAATTCTTAAAATATTATTAAATACTCTATATTTATCTCATAATTTAATTAAAATACGACTATCCTCAATATGATGGATATTTGTTTTAAATTCTTCTTGAAAATACATGTTAGCTTTATTTGTCAAATTCATTGTTTAGCCTTACAAATTTCTGCAGATTTTTGAAAAGATTGTATGCTATGCTATTTCTTGATTTAATATTAAATGGTTTAAATCTATTTTAGATACTTACCTTTTTAAATATAAATTAAAGAAACAATCAATAGACAATTAAGATAGCAACTAAATTTGGATTATGCTTTCTACAATTTTGAAAAGTAAAATTATATTAAAGTTAGTATCTAGATTTTTAAAATTAATGTTTTAAATAGCTTTAATTTTGTATTATTATTTAAGCTAATTATGATAATAGAGAAGAATTATTGAAATAAGCTAAATTAAATCAATTAAAATATTAAATGTGAAACAGTAGGAAGATAATTAAAATAAAGCTTATGTTGAAAAGAAAAGAGATTTTCATTGCTTACTGATTTTGCCTTTTTATTATACTATAGCAATTTGTATTTTTATGCTTATAAAAGTAGACATAAAAAATCATAAAAAGTGGCAAGTAATTAGAAATTTAAAAAATAAATAACATAAATGAAGCAATTACTTTTTAATTATGTGATAAAGGTGATCATCAAAAAATTAATCATAGTAAACATAATTATTTTGAATCTATCTATTGGTGTACATGCGTTTGGTGGATGTAAAGAATTTAATTCATTAGACTGCTGTCAATATTCTGTCCATTAATATGAATGAAAGTTAGTTAATAATTACATAAAGGAAAATTATTCAAGCAAGTTTGACAACAATCCTTTATCATATATTTATGATATAAAAGGTCATTAAAAAATTAAATTTTCCTTTATTAATAACATAATAAATTTAGTAGAAATAAAAAAAAATTCAATAGAGAAAGAATTAAAATAGTAGGAATTTGCTAGTGAAACAAGTTAGGGTTAGGCCGAAAGAAAACTAGGGCATTAAACCAATTTATGCATAGAGAACTCATAGTGCCATTCTCTTTGAGAATTGGAGAGGAGACTCTACGTAAAGGATATGAGGAACAGGATTAAAAATACAAAAAAGATAAAATTTACTTAAATGCAATCTTAAACTTGATTTTAAATATTGCACTTATATGCATAGTGGGCTCATTTGATACAGGCTAGGATTAAGAAAAAATAGTGAGTCTATCAATTCTTGGCATCCTACTTACAATTAATATTCTTCTCCTCATATCATATTATTGCTTTTAGTTACAACTTAGGCACATTTAATCGATTTATGAGCTAATGGCTGTGTAAGTGATATTATACATTTCAAAGTTACATCTTTAAGACGATAGCAAAGGAAATAATCTGCTTAATGGTATGGTTATTGGTGCGTGTATTTTTAATTCAATAATTGGTTTCAGTTTTGTAAATAAAATTATCATGAATCTATATGCTATTTTCTCCATGAGTATATACTAGTTTATATAACTAGAGGGAAATGAAGAGAATATGTTTTTCATCATCTTTGCAGTGATCTTTATTTTCATCAGCAGCTCTAAAGGATATCATGATGAAAAATAGCGTAGGAAATTGTATATCATTAGTTAAAAATCAAACTACTTGGGAGATTCAATTATAACTCATACTCCTGTTGGTATTATGGCAACGAAATTCAATGATACCACTATGAAATTTGAGCTTATTTCAATGAATGCAAAAGCTTAACAACTTCTGCATATGGATTAGAGCTAATCTTCAATAGATACTTTTCTAAAGACATTTGAAATTGATGCAGAGCACAGTTTCTTAAACAGAAGCGACTTATCAAATAAATAAAGCTTATGCAAAGAATAATCAGGAAATAATAAAAAGAAATAGGAAAATGAAATGTCTTTATTTATGCAATGTAGGTTCCACATGATGAAGATGTTGCCTGCTTATCCTCGCGATTTAAAACAAAGAATGAAAAAAAGAGATAATTCCACAGGAAAAAGCTATATTTTAAGTGGTTTAACAGAAAAAGAAACAGATATTACTTCAAAAAATAACTTTAATAACAACATAAATACTCCGACCGTAACAGCAGAAGTTAAGCAATACAGCGGGTTTTACAATAGTCTTTACTTAAATCTTTAATTTTCTACTTATACTATGATGGGTGATGACAAGTATGCAATATTTTGTATTAATACTGATCCATATAAAAGAGACTACCACAATCTTAAAAGCAGAAACAATAAATACCAGTCATTCTTTACTAATTTTTGGACAGTCTTAGAAAAAAGTTTGGTCACATCAATAAGGGATTGGAAATCATTTTTTTCAGAATACTAATAAATGTTTATAAACTCTGCTAACTTATTTTCACCAAAATATCATCTAAAGGAAGGGTTATTAAACTTATAAGGCACACAACCTAATGTTAATTATTTAATTGGATAATAAAATACTTAGCAACCAGTAAGCATTAGAACTTCTCAATCAAAGAAAAATTCTTAAAAATCACAGTCAGATTAAAAACGTGTTAACTCTCTTCAAAAGATATTACAAATAAATGATGGGGGATATAATTAAATGAATCAATTAGCTATAAACACTAAATTATTAAACTCATAGTGCGACGAAGGATTAGAAGGGTATCATAACAGTAGCTTAAAGATGGGTTCCTATCATAATATGTAATTTTCTCCGAAGAAGGAAAACAGATAGCAGATAAATGGTGGCTTTTATTAGCAAACTACTTCCTAAGATAATTCCAAAGAGCAAGGGAGTATGAATTTCGATTATTTCTGTTTAACATAGGAAAGCATGAACAATTTTCAGTAATTCTAATCAATAGGAAACAAAGATAATATAGATTAAAGCTTTGGTATATGTTAAAATTCTCCATAAATGACTAATGCTAATGTTACAGCTTTTCCATTAAATAATAATTCCATTAACAATATTATAATAAATAACAATTCTAATTAGATTAGCTAAAGAAATTAAAAATAAATTTAGAGAATGAATTATAACAGTCACAAAGTTATGTACGATTATTAAAATTGGAATACTATGTATGATATGGAGTTTTGTTAAAATGTAATTGTTAACCAGCGATAGGCTTTATAATCAGCCGAATAATTAGATTTGGATAGGCTTTTTACAAAAATTCTTTCAATTTTTGAAATTATTAGAATAGAGAAGTAAATAAAAATCATAAAGCAAATAAAAATTGTTAACCCTCAAGTTTCTTAAAATTCAAAGAAACTCCACATCGTATTATTTAATATTCTTCACAATGCTTTCTTATATTGCAAGTACTAATCAACAATTTTGATAACAGTATCCGACAACTAGAACTGTTTATCAATTACAGTAACTAATGATATCCTTTAAGAGGAGGAAAACAGCATACTATATTACATTCAAAACTAAATTTTACAAGAATCTAAAAATTTTATTTCAAGTGTTACCTTTGACACTCTCAACCAATTCTCTCTAAATTTTAATTAAAGTCCTGACCTTAATGAAAATATTAATCTAAGTAATAATGGAAGCCATTTGGCTATATTAGCAAGAAAAAAAGGTGAAGGATATGGTCTAAGACTTTCAAAGTTCCTTTTAAAATCCATGGGCCCATCTGATAGATTTAAAGTTGGAGTGAAAGATTAAAAATTTATATTATAATTTGATATTTACATAGATGTTAATCATCAAAGAAAAAAGTAAACTAGCCTCTTCTAAAGATACAAAAAGAATTCTGCTTAGATAAATAATAATCTAACAGATCCTAATTAATCTAATTTCAATTAAATAAATGAAGAAAAGTAAGTCTTTGAGACTGTTTAGTATTCTCCTTCTGAGTATAATAACTCTCCAAACATAAAAAAATTAGGATAATAGATTTTCTTTGATAGAAATAGTGATAATTATCCTATTAAGATACTGGGTATAGATGATGATCAGCATAAAATAGCCTTGGAGCTAGAAGAAACTTACAATAACAATAGAAATTCAGAAAACTACTAAATTTGCTAAGAGTTTGATAAAAAAAGTGAATCAGTAGCCTTACAATCTGATATGAGTGAACTATGCCAATCAAATATTTAAGGGATGTCATTTCCATCTCAAAAAACTCCAAATTTTGTAATGCAAACTAAAATATAATCCCTCTAATTTTAAACAATGCAAAAGCTCTAATAATTTAAAAATTGAAGCACATTTTAATATTAAAAATAATCTATATCTTACTTAATTCATAAAATAAAAAAGATAAACTAATTTATTAAATATTTAAATTAATTACTCTATATTTATCTTCTAATTCTTCGTACTCCTTATTCTGATTCAATTAAATTAAATTATTATTATTTATTTTTTATTTACTAATTAATGGATTTGTTAATTTATAATCCTTTTCATTTTACTATTTACTCCTCATTTAATTTTATTAATATTATCTAAATATTTAAATTTATTGAATTTAATTTCACCATTAAATGTTAAACAATAAGTCATTTGTAAAAAATTATATTGAACAGTTTATTTTTAGTGCTCTCTCTACTAAGTATTTTACAACTTATGTACATTAAATTTCCTTAAAATTCTGAAGAGTTAAAGAGAGAGGGAGGGAAGTATATGAAGATTTATAAATAATTTAGTAAGAATTCATTTTATTATATGATAGATATTTCGAATTAATATAATTTAAAATTTTATTATAAAATATAATAATTATTATTATTATTAAACTATTATGAGTTAAAAAGATAATCTAACTTTATTTTACAATTTACATTTTAGGTAAAAATTTATTATGATACTGCATTTATTAATTTAATTCTAAAAAACAATTGAAGGAACCCCTAAATAATAAATATTGGAGATCATATCCAAAAGATAAAAAATTAATTAAAATTCATAAATTTATTTATTTCTAATATTCCAAAAAATGATCTAAAAGTTATTTGCAAGCTAATTCAAATTAAAAACTAAATCTAAAATATCATATAAAAGCCTCTTTTCTTTTTCAAGCTCACATTTTCATTCTAAGCTTGGTCCTGCTAAAGAATTATAAAGTAGAGAACTCCTCTTTTAGTCTACAAATGAAATTTTGAATAAAGAAAGTTTCTACTCACATATAGCTGAGTAATATAAAACATAAAATGATAAATAGTCTGCAAACTAAAAGTAATTTAGTGCCTACGCTGGATTTGATCCTACTGCTGATTCCTTACATATGGGAAATCTCATATCAATTCTTACTATGATACGTTTAAGTTTGCTAGGAATTAAACCTATTCTTCTGGTAGGAGGTGCTACAGGTTTGATTGGAGATCCTTCTGGAAAAACATAGGAAAGAAATATGCTCACTAGAGATGAAGTATTGAATAATGTGAAAGGTATTGAAGATACACTAAGAAAATGTACGACTAATATATACACATATCTAGAAAAGAATAAAGATAAATTAGAAATTAACTATATTCCTTCTAAGGTAAAAATATTTTTCTTTAACATCATAATGAAATAGTCAAAAGCATCAAACAGCACTATGAATGTACTCATTATAGGGTGGAATTTTAAGAAATTATAAGATTTGAAAAAGGATTTTTAATAAATATATTGATAAATAACTAAAAAGGAGGACTTATCGATCATAAACAACTATGACTTCTACAAAGATATGAATATCCTTGATTTTATTAGAGATATTGGTAAATTATTAATAGATTTTTAAATTAATATCCTTCTTATGAGAAATATTCTAAGTTCTACTAATAAATAATTAATAATATTGAATTAATTAATATATAAATAATTCTTCTATTAAATAGGCAAGCATTTCAGAATGGGTACTCTTTTAAATAAAGAAACAGTAGCTAATAGACTAAACACAGAAGATGGACTTTCATATACTGAATTCACTTACACTCTACTTTAAGGCTATGACTTTGAAAGGTTATTCTTGGATAAAGTAATTAAATATATTAATAAATAAAGAAGTCTAATAATTAATAATTTGAATTTAAAAATTTTAGAATTGTATAATTCAAGTTGGTGGTAGTGATCAATGGGGAAATATTACAAGTGGCATTGAATTAATTAGAAGAAAACATAGAGCTGAAGTTTATGGTATTACTACAAATTTAGTATTGACAGCATAAGGCAAGAAATTTGGTAAAAGTGAAGGAAATGCTTTATGGCTTGACCCTGCTAAAACAAAATCTTATGATATTTATTAATATTTAATTAATGTTCCAGATTAATTATCTATTCATTATCTTAAAATGTTCACCTTCTTACCTTTACATTAAATTTAAGAGGTATTTTATAAATAGACAACTTTTTGATTTATCAATTATATTATTTGCAAAACTAGATTGAAAGAAAACATATGGAAGATGCTGGTAAGAGAATTGCATAAAATATTTTAGCCGAATAAATTATTGGTATGGTTCAAGGAGATAATTAAACAACTGATCAAGGAGCTCAATCAACAGCATAAAAATTCTTCACTACCGATTTTTCAACATTTGTAAATAATTTCATTTTCTGAAATATAGAGACACTTTAATTTTATAGCACTTTAAAATAATAATGATTTTACTTTTTTAATAATTGAAATAGAATGAGAAATCAGAATCTGAAATAGTAGAATTCTTCAGTTCATTTTCAGAGAAGTATAAAGTTGATAGATAAAATCTCTCAAAATATAAAAATTATATTGATATGATTGGGGATTTAAAATTACTAAAAAATAAAGCTGAAATAAAAAGAAATATTGAAAGCGGTGGAGCTTATATTAACAGTAAAAGAATAAATCTCGCTGATTCTGATGATTTGCCTACCTTGTTGAAAGATAATTTATTAGCTAATAGATTTTTGGTTACTAGATTCGGTAAGAAGAATTACTTCTTAATTGAAGTTTAATGATTTAAATTATAAAATAGAAGTGTATGGATTTATATAGATTTTTTAGTATATCTTATAATAAATTTGGGATTAAATTTGAATCATTAATTAAAGAAAATAATAAAAAATAATTCAAAAAAAAGATCAGTAATAGAGCAAAAGTTATTAAAATGAAATGATTTAAAATAAATAATTAAGTAAGTAAGTAATTAAGAAAACAATAGAAACATAAAATTATTAAATTGGATAAAGTAGAGAGACAGCTTATTTGAAATATATGATTTTGTATGTATGTACGTGTAGATAGATAATAGATAGATAGATAAATATTGATTGATTGATTGATTGCTAAACTAAAAATATAGAAAATAAATTAAATATTTATATATTAGATTATTAAAATTAATGAGTTTTGAAAGAATGAAGAGAAAGAGATGAAATGTAGGTAAAATGGAAGGGAAGATGAATTGAGGTGTTTTATTTAATTAATTAAGATGGCTAATTGTATGATTATTGTATGTAAATAACTAGATTTTCTTTATTTTTTTTAATTATTTAAAAGATTATTCCAGCACCATGCCATGCCATATACATCATTTTGAAATAATTTTCTCAATATAATAAGTGGATTATTTTATAACTAAAGGATAATACTTCAGTAATCTATTTCTGTATCTTCTTTATCACCTATTTTATTGAATTCTTATTAGCGATTAAAGAAGGTTACAAGTTTTGAGCAATAGCTTGGGTCTAGATAAGTTGAAGCAAAATCTGTATGTAATCCAGAAAATGCCTCTTTAAAGCTTTCTGGGTAGTGAGAGTTTTTAAATTTTTTAGTAATTTTATCTTAAATAATGAGAGTTTTATCGAGGATTGTTTGGCTGTCTAATTTTTTTATGCGGCTCTTTATTTATGATGGGATTTAGCTACCGTTTGAAGTAACAACAGGAGTTTTATTAACTCCATTTGCTTGGGAATCATTATCCTAACTATTTATTTCTAGTTTATCCTATTCCTACTTACTTAAGTTATTTATCTTAAAGGAAAGCAATGGCTTTGTACTAGAGGATGTGCTAATAGTATTTCCTAAGAAACTATTGGTAGAGTTTGACAATAAAAAGAGAGAGGATGTGTTGAATTACTAAATTCCGTTTTATCCATTTTAACTATGAGTTGATTCATTTAAATCCTCCAAATGTTTTTCTATTGCTTCTTCCCTTTCTTTCTTTTACTATTCTTAGTAATCGCTTAAACGGAGGAAGAGAGCAGGCTGATCTTCAAAAGCGCTTTGATTTAATGGACCTTTCTTCATTCTTTACTTGTATTCTTAATCATTCTTTCTGTTTGGTTTTAATTATTTTGCTTGGAATGCTTACTTCTAATTTGATTATTCTCTAATCAGTTGCTATGAATTAGAAATGCCAAGAATAGGTGGTTGTGATCCTATTTTTTAAATATCTGGAAGTTTAAATTCATTCTCTTCCTAATCAGCATTTGTTTCAGGCTTAACTTAATTTGCTGTTGCAAGAAGTGATCCATTGTTACTAAAATTAGACAACATATTTTATGTGAATGTATTACTATTTGATGTTGGCGAAACTAGTCCTTGCTATAATAAATTATTGCTCTATTACTATTGTACTTACTAACCGAACATGTTGCTATTCTAATTAGACAATAACATTTCTTCCTACATATCTTATTAGGTTGTATTATTTTAAGCTTTTTACTATGATGGTGTTGGTGTTTGCTGTTGAATGCTATTACTTTATTATTACACCTATCCTATCATTTGCTATTGCTATAGAGCATGTGCTTCAGCCTTTGCTAAATTTTTCTATCTTTTCTTTTTCTTAGTCTTAGTTTGATCGGCCTATAGTGCTGTTTAACTACTTATTTATGATTCGCTATAATTTACATTACTGATATTAGTACTGCTTGAGTTTGTGTTTGCGTTAGTGTTATTGTTCGTGTTCTAGCTAGTATTAGCGCTAGTAGAAGGAGGATTAAGTTGATTGCTATCATTGGTGTTTTAACTATTTTAATTATTACTATTGTTTGTATTTTAAATAGGTTACTATGGTTAGCTAGGAATATTAATCATATTGTGAGTAGGGGGCAATGCGTGAGGTAAAGCAGAGGGATTTACAATTTGGTGATGGTGGTGTTGAGATGTAGATGAATGGTTATTTATAAGATTATTTCCTCCTAGATTTTATTGAGGGATATTGTTTTAATTCTAAATGCCAGGATTTTTTATTTGAATTGATTATATGCTTCCAGCTTGCTATGTTTGCTAAGCGAAAGTAATATTTTGAGTGGATTATTATTATTCAATTTAGCGATTCTAAATTTCTTCTAGATTTTAGTTAGAAGTTAATTAAGTATTAGGGATAACGGCTTATTAACTGATCAAGTTAGCTTCTTCAATAATCTTTCTTTAAAGTTAGATAATGTTGCTATTATTTGGATTATTCTAGAGCAATATTGTCTTACCGTTGCTACCAATAATATCTAGCTATTTTATATTATTAATATCCAGCTATTTGATATTATTAATATCTGTAGTAGCAGTTTGAATTAGGGTATTTGTTTAACTCGATTACTTTCTTGGAATTATAGATACTACAGCTGATGTAAGATTATTTAAACTATTTGAATTGGAACATATATTTTAAGTGCTTCTTGAAGAACCTTACTTTGTAGATATTTTTCCTTCAGTAGAAATCACTTCTATATTAGTACTATTTTATCCCATGTCAGGAAGAGGAGGCTAAGATTATTATTGAGGTAAAGGGATGTTATCTTTATGTTTTCTCAAAGTTCTTTTTCTTTTTCCTTATTAGGTTCCAGAGCTCGATGAAGCATTTTATCCAGAGCTATTAGTCCCATTTAAATTATTACTATTCATATTTGAATACTACGGATTTATATTGCTTATTATATTACTTGTAGCGTTACTTTTATCATCTAAATTATCACAAGATGCACTTATTTCAGAATCATCTTCTGTTACTATCACTTGAGAATGATTTATAGAGTTATTGATTATATTTTATTATTGCTGGGTATTTATTTTAGGAGTAGTAAACGGTTGCTGCGATTAAAAATGTTGAATTTATTATTAGATATAGTGAGATCCATTTTACTGTTGTGAAGGTGGTGGTGGTGTTTACATATTTTAAAAATCATGTTAGTTCTAGATATTCCCATTATATATGTTAGCATAATCAATCTATTGGGTTGAAGCATTTATAATACGAGCCAATCCTGAATTAGAATTACCACTTTATTCTATTCCATTCCCCTAAACACTTTATTGCTACTATTACTATTACTACTATTACTGCATTTGTTGTTAATGCATTTATTATAATTACTAATGTTACTAAAAAATTGATATTTAATTTGTTGTTGGTTATCCATTGGCCTTCACAGCTGAAGAATTTGTTGAAGCTGTAGTATTTTAAAACCCACTCTAGGTTTTATTAGATTTAGGATTTTATTCTGTTTCAATAGACGAATCAGAGCGGGGGGTTTTGTTTCCTTGCTGCTTTTGTGCCTAATTTAATAACAAAAATTAATTAATAATTAAGAATAGAAATAACATTTATTTATTAGTAAACTTGAACTCCAAATAATCTACTACAGTTTAAAATAGATGCCAAAATCAAGGAAAAAAAATAAATAAATGAGTATTATGATTATAAAATTTCTACAGTAATTTTGCTATAATTCTAAACAATAATTTAAGAGGATTCTTAAAGAGAGATAGAGAGAGAGAGGGAGAGTATTTCATTATTGCATTGTTGAAAGTTTTTATAGTTCTCAGATAGATCTTTTTTCTATCTTAGATAATTTCTAGGAGGCTTTCATTTATTTCCATATTGTATTTCTTTTCTTAATGAAAAATCCAAAAAATAATCCTTTCCTTTCATTGACTTCAGCAATCATACTTACGCATTTACAATTACAATTGTGATTTCATACATTCTAAATTTCTTTAATCATTGATATAATTTTAAATTTTTGTTGTCTTGCTCACTTCTTCAAAATAAAAATTAAGATAGTAAAAGAAAATGCTGAAGGGTTGCTTGGTTTCATTCTCTGCTTTTTAAACCCGAATTAAATCCATAATGTATAATGCATGAAGGTATTTCTATCAGTTTATTCATGAACATAAATTCTCTCTCCCTCATTTTGCTATCCATTTATTAAATCTCTCCAAATTTAAGCTTGTTCTTATTACCTGAGCACAAAAATAATAATAAATATTGATTTTAACTATGGCAATGGTTTTGGGGGTGATAAACATTATAAATATCCAAATAGTGTTTATCATCGTTCTACTTTTAATGATTGGAGTATCAATTGTTATACTAATGCTTTAAACGATATCTATTAAGTTATGTTTTATCATATTTATCATAATTGCCCTCTATTTTTATTCCATGATGAAAGGCTAGGTATAAATACCAATATGTGAGTTCAAGTTTGAGATAAAATTTAATTAGGATGCTCTAATTATCAATTTCATTACCTTTTTACGACCCTTATCAGTCTATTTTTAACTTTAATTCTCAGATATTGCTATCGATTATTATATTTTTCTCAATTCCCTATTAGAAAGCTATTCTTCTTTCTGAGATTTCTAAGCATTTTGCTTCATTAAGTTTTTCTTCTTGCCAATTCCTATTTCTGAATTTTTCCCGCCGCGACCATGATCATCATGAACGTTTTTTTTATTATTCATATTAGATACAGTTTAGCTGACTTGGGAACTATTTTCTTCTTCAAAATCATAGCTGACTTCCATTTCAATTTCTTGATCTCCCATAACAGTTTAGTAACTTGCTTATTTTTATTGTCTTATATAGATGGATGTTGTTAAAATGTTTCTTGTCTATCAAACAAAGAGAAGAAGAAGGAGGAGGTTAAAGCTTAAATAAATATATCAAATATGTCTCTTCCTGCTTTCAGATGAATGAAAGTTATTGTTGTGTTTTATATTTCTTTCCCACTTCAGAGCCTGATTATAGTATGTAAGTGTGGTTAATGAGATTGATATTATATTCGCTTTCTATCAATATAAGCTTATCAATATACTGGTAATCTCTTCTATTCTTTTTTCCCCTTTCTAAGGAATTATCACTTTATCGTATTATTGTTATTTTCAAATGTTTTCTTTTAATTTTATTTATATTGTGATTTATGGTTTTTTCCTTTCTTCTTTTTTATTATTTATTTATATTTTTTTTTCCCTTCACCTTTTTTTTTACTTTTTTGTTTCCCCTTGTTTTTATGATAATTTTCTTTTTAATTTCAAAATTATCTAATTCTTTTTTCCCCGTCCTTATTTTTTTATTGATAAGTTTCTTTCTTGTTAGGTACAAAAAATAAACAAATAAAAAAAACACATACTACATGCATACATACACTCCATCTCTATCAATACAATACTTACATTTCTTTCCTCCATTAGTATACTTCTCTATCTTCTAAACCCCTTCAATTTTTGTATGAATCAAGCATTATACTTTCTACTAAAAAATCTTGCTCTTCTTCACCAAATATCACACACAGATCTTTAACTCAATAAATGTACTCTTAATATTTCCCTTTTCTATTTTTTATCATTTATTATGAATAAACTCTTCTTTTTGTATTACTTAGATGAATTTTAACTCACTTTTTGCAAAACAGTTTTCAAAATTATTCTTCTCGTTTAGTGATCGATTTTATTTAAATCTCATAATCAACATTATGACTCTAACAAATTATAAATTCATTGCAAGTATAAATCAATTAATTAATACACTCTAAACTTTACTCAAATATTTATATTCAGCATTATGATTTGTATGCTATTAATTTTCTATTTATTAAATGCCTAATTAGGAATTGTATTTTACTTTTCCAAATACTCAAATATTATTTTTAATAATCACGTAAACAATATAGTAGTATCTTTAATCATTTAACAAATCTCACATTTTTAAAGTTTGATTTGAAATTTAACTTTAACTATTACCATTTCGTCTAATAAGATTTTAATGTAAATTTAATCAAATAAACTTATCTATTCAATTTGGGTAATTAAAGAACTTATTTTACACACTCTTCAAAATAAAGTGAATCTTAATAAGCACGATTCATTTAAATCTTTGCAATTTTCTAATTGTGATAATTTTTTGAATTTAGGATAAAATTTACAAGAAAATCTATTATAATAATATTTTCAATAATTCTTTATTAAAGTCAGCTAATCGTAAGGAATAAATAAAATAACATCTATTACAAAATTATTGTTTATCAAATGATATATTATTAAATTAGGTACTTAAAGGATGATGAAAGTATTTCAAACTATTATGAACAGTTTTCTACTTTTGATTTAAATCACAATTTATCAACAATAATCAGCAGAAATTAACTCTAATATGGACTTTTTTAATTTTTAAAAAACATTAAAAGCATGAATATATTTTATTTTATCAGTTTGCAATAGAATCAATCTATTTCTTTTTGCTTTGTATTTTAAAATTGTAGTCTTCAGAATTTACTTATATAATTTATGAAAGATAATAAATAGCTGAAGGAGTGAATGATTAAATCGAAAAAATATAATTGATTAAAGTGATTTTACTATTAAGAGGAAATATAAAAATAAAAATAAGTAAATTAAAAGACCATTATGACATCAGTTGATGAATACGAGGAGTAAATCTAAGGTTAATTTGGTGAAATTGAGAAATTAGTTGATAAAATTGGTAACTCTGAGGGATAATAAAGGTTAAATAGAATAAAAAATTGTGATCTTAAGTTGAGGCATGTATCAAATGATATGGAAACCTTTGAATTTGAGATTGGAAATTTAGATAGAAAATAAGAAGAAAAATATAAAATAATATTAGAAAAACTTAAAAAGCAGTTCAAACTAATAAAAAATGACTTCGAGTTAAAGAAAAATGAGGGAAATATTGCTGCTGAGTAGCTATTTGGTGACAGAAAATAAAAAATATAAGAAGATCTTGAAAGAAGAGATATAAAGAATATGGATTGTAAGTTTGATTAGTCATAATGTAAAATAAGAAATCTTAATCTAATTTTTATTATTAAAATAGAGGATTAAATGATACAATATGCAGAAGATGTCCAATTCGATGGTAATTTATTAAATTAGATAGTTAGTTAGTTAATTTAATAATAACTCTTTCATTTTTATTTAAATAAAAGGTATAAAAAGACTTAAAGAAATGGAAGGTGTATTAATAGAAGACAATACATTAGCAGATTAAATAAACATAGAACTTGATAGATAAATAGCTAAGCTTGATTAAATTAAAGCAAGTGTAATGGATACGTAGACAGCCCTAAAAAGAACTACTAAATTGATTACTTATTTTGCTAAACAAGTATCGACTGATAAAATTCTTATGTGCTGCCTTTGTACTATAGTAGTCATTATAGTTGTACTTATTATCCTCTCAATAACAGGTGTTAGTAATGGAAAATTTGCAATAGATAAATGAATGAAGATTATTAAACTTTATTTTAAATAAATATCCTTTTATATTAATTTAATTTGTATATTATTGTTATTTTTATATATTTCTAAGGTTTTCAAATTAGCATTTTGGTAATTAGTTGAAAATCTTTTTAATTTATTAAATCTTCTTAAAAAAATGTATTATTACAAAGAGAATAATAATAAAATACTTAAAATTTCATTGAGCGAGTATTTAATTAATTTTATGTAATTTCTTAAATAATATTATTTAAAGTTCTTTTATAAGGTTATTCACTATATTTATTATTGTACTAGACTTAACTCAAACTGAACTAATAAACAAGCAAAAAATATATTTCATAATAGATTATATATTCAAAGCTTTTTTTTAATGAATTAATTTTAATCAAAGGTGATATTATGGAAATAAGTAATTGCCAGCTTAAGTTGTTAGAAAACTAAGTATGCTATAAGAAGAGTGAAAAAATGAATTACAAATCAATCAACCAATCAATAATTTTGGTTAATTTCTAGCAGATCATCAGAACCTTCACTCAAATCAATTATAAAACTAATAAAAAAGATATACATTTTACTTAATAAGTAAGAATGTATTTTTAAGAAAAATTAATTAAAGAAAATTAAAGCAAAGGTAAGTTTAGCATTGGTAAAATTAATCATAAATATTGGGATTATTTCCAATATCTATTTATTAATTGATAGATAGATTGGATTATTAATTACATTTTAAATTATTATTAGTTTTCTTACTGGTAATATTAAAGATACATTTTTTACAAAATCTCATAAATGATAAATATTTCTCATAACAAATTCTTAAGAATTTTCTTATTGAAAAAAAACAATTTTTAAAGACTTAATAGTGTCTTTTTCTATTAGAAATTTGTTTCAACTATTCTCCCATCAAATTTATTCTTAAAAACATTGTTCTTTTTGCTTTACTTTTTGGAGCAATAGCAAGAAATTGTAAGCAAATTTAATTACTTTTAATAATAGAGTTTAAAGTATTTAATTATTAAAATAGAATAAAATATTAATTATCAAATATTTTGACTTAGTATATCTTATTGTTTTATTTGATGGAGAAAAAAAAACCAGTGTAAATGAAAGGTAAATAGAAAATGAAATGTATATATTATGTGGTTATAGAGATACATTTCTTATAGGAATATGCACATGTATGAGAATAGATTAAGGAATTTGAAAGGTAGATTAATTGCGATTAATTATTTCACTGAGCGAATTAAAATTTAAGGAAGATAAAAGGTAAGGTTAATTAATAGTTGACAACTATTTAATTAATTAATGTAAAAAATATTAATTAAATATCTAATAACTTGTGTCTGAATATAGATAAATAAAAGAATCATACTTAAAATATTTTGAATTGAAGAAAAATTAAAGATTTTAAACAACAAATACCGCTTAAAGAACTTAATTCATTCTTAAAATAGCAATAAAGTTAGGATATGATAGTTCAAAAGAAAATGAAATTTACCAAGTTTAATTTTACACCTTTAAGCTCCCCTACGAAAAAATAAATTGTTTAAGATGCTCTATTAAATAAAGAGATTCCTTAACATACTTTCAACTTTAAGGTTGATGATAATTTAGAACATCTAATGAAAGAAGGAGAAAATGATAAGAAGTTTTTTATTACTTAAAATTTCTCGAAGGTTAAATTCTAAGCACGTTAGCCAACTTCAAAATTCATGGGAAAGAGAGCTAAGTCTGAAGTTAATATATTAAAAGATCTACTAAAGGAAGATGATGACAATCAAAATAAAGTATTAAAGAAATAAGATTCTTATCAGCACTTGGAATTTATGTTGCAGAATAATTTTATTTAAGGGAATTTCAAGGATGAGATTACTGGGTCAGCAGAGGATCAAGCTTTTTTATTGAGATCAAAATAAACCGAATTTGTGATAAGAAACTACTCAAATGATTTGCCAGTTCTTCCAAAACCTTTAATCCTTGTAGACTAGCTTTAAAAAGATAAATAAAAATCTTTACGTAATTAGAACTTATAAATAAATATTAATGGATATGGATTGAGTGATATGCATGCTCCTTTCTTAGTAAAAACCCTTAAACACAAGCCAGTTAAATCTGTAGAAATTGGCAATAATAATTTTAAGGTAGATAGCTATATTAGTATTTAAAATAGCAATTTTTATCTAACTTTTACACTTAAATTATAGGATAAAGGTATCGAGATGATTCTATCAGAGCTAATAAATTATGATACCCAATCTCTGGATCTTTCTTTTAATACGTTTACATTTAGAATTATGGATTCATTTTAAAGTGTCCTCTCTAAAGAATATTCACTCAAAGACCTAAATTTAGAAGGGAATAAGGTAATAATAAAATATCTTAATTATAAACAAAAATCAGAAAATTCAGGATCTCCATACAATTTTCAGAATTATAATATTGAATTGTGAGAAAAATACCAATAAATTAATATTTGAAAAAATATCTTTGCTATTTTCATCAAAATATTAAAAGAGATAGAGATTAAATAAACTCTGAAGGTTATTAGATTCTAATTATAGCATAAAGTTTGATTAAACATTATCCCACCCAAAAAATAAATTATCTTACACTTAAATTAATAGTTTATACTTTTAAAAATCCATTTTAGTTAGGAGATGCAGCAATAGATAAAATTTCGAAATATGCTATCCACTTAGAAGTTCTCAACATTGCTAATAATTCCATTACTAACTAAGGCGCAATATATCTACAAAGAATGCTTGTAACAAATGAACTTTATTTCTTATACTTTTAAAACCTAAATCATTTTTATAGAAAAATCAAACTAGACTAAGAGAACTTAAGTTGCATTGGAACAGAATAAATGGAATTGGAGGAAAGCTGATAGCTGATGCTTTATTTTACAATGACTATCTCAAAGTTTTAGATATTTCTTATAATTCAATGGGTATTGGAGATCCTGAATGCGCAGTATATTGGGCAAGAATGCTGAACAAGGATTCTAAATGTGGGTTAATTCATTTAGATTTATCTTATAATAGGTAAAGTTTATTAAAATAAATTGCTCCAAAATTTAAAATATTGCTTTTTCTCTAGATTTGATGTATAGGCTTGTAAGGTAATCTAGAGCGAGTTGAAAACAAATAATACTGTTTATGGATTTCATTTCAAAGGAAACTGTGGTGAGATGGATAGTTAAGGTCATCTAGTTTACATAGATTCTAACTACTAGAAGAAATAGGAAGAATAATAATAGCCAACTTTTAGAAGAATAAAAGCAGTAAATCAATATGTTTTATTAAAATATTTTCTAAATTCTTTCTTTATAGTCTAATGAACAAAAAGGATAATTTGGACTTATGGAAAACTGTTGGATTTGTGAAGGATGGCAAGAAAAAGAATTTATTTGGAACCCTGTTTTTTCTGGTCCAGTGCAACTGCCTCCTATTTTTATTCACTTTAATTTTGATGGATATAAACCTCATTAAATGAAATATATAAACTTTAATAATAGGAGATATTTCTCTCTTTATTAAATGGTTCCACCCAACAAAAAGATTCTTTATTTCTTCACTGCTGCAGGAAATCAACTTCATGCAAAAGATTAATCTTGGACCATAAAAGAGGCAACAATTAAAATTCAATTTGCAGATAAAGAAAAAGAGTGTTTCATGACAAAACTTAACATCATCAGATCAACAGTAAGTTAGGAGGTAAATGATCTTAGTTAATTATAATCTATCAAAACTCTTATAGTTTGTTAAATATTTATAAGCGATTAAAATCTTATTATTTATTAAAAATAGCTTTACGATTAAGATTATAACATGAAAATAGACTGTGTGCCAAGAAGATAAGAGTTAGAAGCATTCTTACCAAAATAATAGTAACTTACCTTCTCATGGGATATTTCTCACTCAATTTTTGAAGATCAGATTAAAAATTGTAAATAATTCATAATCATTTTAATGTTTGTTTTTAATCGTTTCTTATTTAAATAATAGAACCTGACGACTCTTTTTATGATCAATGCTTTGAATTTGATTGGAGATGGGGAGTTAGATTAAATAAAATTGTTAGAGAGTTAGACTAACTGGATAAAGTTAGAGCATATTTTAAATAGCATTATAAAAAATTAATTTAGCTTTATAAATATTATGCTTCATATTAACCAAATGGTGAAATATGGTGCTGGAATTAATCTATTTATTAATAATTTGTTGTAGAAGCAGGCATAGTTGATGGGAGATATTTTAAATTAAAGGATAGTCTTCTTTGCTTTATCTAATCAAATAACTTGGCTGAAACAAAAACTCACCCTCATTAATTCAATGAGCTTTAATTATAATTAAACCCTGAAAATTGTTTAGTCAGATATTAAATAATGGAAATCTTTGCTATAATAAGTATAGAAAAGTATGTCAAATCAGGTTTATGCTAATCACTAAATGATGCTGTTGAAACTCTATTTAAACATGGATTGGGTGCTCTAATCGATAGTATTCCAGATAGTTAAGAATGGAGAGAAACTAAACTATTCACAGAAAAAGTGGATAATATCATTAGACTCTACCATCAACTCTTTCAACAACTATTCAATAAGTATAGCAAAAGAAAAGATCCTAAAGATGTTATGGGATTATTTGATTTTAAGGTTTTTTTATAAGACTACAAATTTACTGATGTAAATTAAATATTACTGGATTCAATGAAATTTTAATTTTATTATTTGAAAATAAATTTAGATTGATGAAAAAACTGTAAATATCATTTTTAATACTAGCTTGCCAATTTAAATTGATGAATTAAATAAATAACATCATATTTAAATGGATTTAACTTCTTTCATTGAAGCATTAGTAATATTTCCTTCATTTCAATACTTTAATCTTACCATTATTATTATTATTGCTATTAATAAAATAATGTAAATTCTCATTAATTAACACATTAACCACAATCATTTCAAAGTTTGGAAAAGAAAAATATAAACCACTATCTTTTTAAGAGTTTTGAGTTGAGGTTAGTGTTAATTTATAAGGGAATATGGTATATAATTTATTACTTTTATGATTTAATATTTTAATTTTAAAGTTTATTTGATTTTTAAATAAATTCTAGGCAAGATTAGCTGATAACTATAGCTTCGTTCCTTTTATGTAGGAAAATGATCCTTTTTGGATTAAGGAAAAATGTTAGGAGAATCCTTTATATATAAAGTTGGAGTCTTTTATTTAAAGATTGATAAAAAATTCAAATAATATCAGCTTTTAAAAAGAATTTGATTATTAAGATAATAGTCTATTCTTAGAAGATTTTGAATCTATTAAGCACGGTAAACAAATCTTAGAGAAAACTAGAAAAATGATTTAAAAGAAAGTTGTTGGTACAATCTCTACACTTCTAATGATGAGAGGGAAAAAAGATAAAGAAAAAACATATAGTCTAACAAATTAAGCTCCTTCATCGTTTTCATCTGGCAGTAATCAATAAATCAGCAAAGAAACATAAGGCTTAAATTAATAAAGTGGCTCATAATTAAGTATAAAACCTAAGAAGTTTTAATAACTATAAAATAAATTAACAATAATGTAATCGGAAAGTAGCGTAGATGAAGAAGATAAATCAAATGCCCCATAAAATATTATTTAAGAAGCACAGTATTCAGAGCTGCAATCTAAAAATAATCTAGAGACAATTATAAAAGAGTCAAATACAAATAAAGAAGAGTAGTTATCTGCAACCTTGGATTCTCCTTAAAAGAGAAGAAGCTTAATTAGTATCCAAACAAAGAATTTATAGAGAGGGAATAGTTCTCATAGTTCAAGATACCCATCTTCTCCTATAAATGATTAAAATAAAGATGAATAATCTGACTATGTTGAGTCTATTAATAGCCATAGAATTATCATTAAATCTCCAAGAGATATGAGTGAAATTAAATCTAGCATATAAAGTCCCTTAGTTGGTTCTTTTAATGCATTCGATAATATAGATTAACCAGAAGGATATATCAAAGATTTTGAAACACCTTTTAGCAGAAATCCTTCCTCTGTAAGTACTACTCTAAATAGCTTATAAAAGAAGAATTCTTCTATTCCTAAAATCAAGGTATTAAACAGCTAAGGTAGTAAAGCCTCAAATGCATCTTCTACAGCAGTATCCTCATAAAACTCAGCTTCAAACCGTATTCACTTCTTCCCAAAAAAAACATCATATGATATAAATGATATTAAGAAAAGTGTCTTCACTTAATCTCAAATAAGTATTCTTTCTCCCAATAAATCTGTTAGTTCAAATAACTACCTGAAAAGTCCTACTAAACTTAATAAAACATAAACACAATTCACATCTAAAAACCTAAAATTATTAAAATGAAATAAAAACTAAAAATGCTTACTAACTACTAAAATAATTCATACTAAAAAACAATTAACTAATTAATTATCTTAAAGTAAACAAAATTATATAAAATAAAACATAAATCTTAATAAACATAAGTATGACACTAATCTATATAAAATAACAAGAATGATCTTTAATGATAAGAAATAATAAACCAAATTAATTAATTAACTAACTAACTAACTTAATATGCTTTAGTAGCTCCTATGCCTATAGAGTACACTTAAAAGCTTATCTTAATTACTAAAATTTTATTAAAAGTAGCAAATTTGGATTGTAAAGAAGTACTCCTAAGAAGATTAATAAATAATTTATGTAAATAAAGGAATTATCTAATGATTACAGTAATAATAATTGTATTAATCAATTAATATTTCAATTTCATCATTTCTATACCAATTAAATCTTCTTATCTTGTAGATATTCTTTACCATTAAAAATAATTCAATTAATATTTCTGGTAAAAAATTTAAAAATCAAAACCAATAGTTTATATTTTACTTTAGACTTCAAATCTTTAATGGATATTATCAACATTTGATTCCCATAAATAACTAATCTATATATAAATATTTAGGAAAGAAGAGAGATTAAGGGTATATTTCAACCCAATATTTAACAAAAATCATATAAAAAATAAAAATTGTTCTCTTTTCTTGAGGAAATTAAATAGTTAATAGTAAGGTTGATTGATAGATGGATGACTCATTGTCTATTTAGTCTATCAATACTAAATAAAATAACTAGCATGCTCTAAAAAAGTTATCATTGCAAAGCTTTCAAAAATCTAAATAAAATCTAATTGGTGAAGATAAAGATGATGAGCATATTTTAAGCAATAACAATATATCTTTCATTCCTTTAGTAAAGGAGAACAGTTTTCTTATTGGCAACAACGAGGAATATAGTGAGCTCAACAGTCACAGATAGAATATCACATTGAGATAAGATGATTAGTTTGAATTTAAAACTGACAACTTAGATTTTGGTACACAGCCAACTTTTCTATAAAACTAAAAGGAGAACAAAAATGAATAGCAAAATATTATTCTTAAAGATTTAGAAAGCATAAAAGACCCTAGAGAAAATAATTTTATGTCAAGGGAAAATACTCCTAATCAATAATAACAGTTTTAAGACTCTAAAATGAATCATTCTCTAACTTTCCATAAAGAATGCGATAATATCCTTAGAGATGGAATGTTATAAGATGGGTAAGAGGATTCAGAAAGCGTAAATGCAAAATAAAAATAAATGGAAGAATCTAGTAATCTAAAAAGAACTTTAAAAAAGAGGAAAAGACATGAAATACCAACTGAAGCGAATTTTGAAGATCTAACTCGATTAGATTTTGATTTAGATCCTTCTGTGCCTTCTACTTAAAATGAGAAACCTAAACAGATAGAATAAGATAGATAATATTTATAAGATTGGAAAGAATTTGATTATACTATGTTTAAGCGCTAGAGAGAGATTTTAGATCTTATCACAAAGAAAAATATTTATTAAAAGAATTTAATTGTAAAAAAATTTGTTGATTTTTGCATAAGTTTGCTTCCTTTTGAGATAGGTAAGATTTAGTTTGAAGGGAATGTAAACTTACTTAGTGATTTTATGAAAAATGTAATTGTCCCTTACATTTTGATATTAAATAATGATGAAGCTAATAAGCTGCTGCCAATAATGAATAGGCTAAATAAATAAAACTATTTATAATATTGCTATAATAAAAATGTAGATCTGAAGTAATACTCTAATGTTGTTAATGGCCACATATTAATAAGGATGTGTAAAGAATTATCATGGAGAATCTAATTTTTTAACACTATCGAAATTGTTCTCTTAATTATCTTTTTATCTTACAGAGTAATCATTTTAGCATTTAGATATGAAGACTTTTAAGAAATTAATGATGGAAATCTTAAATATCCAACTACTGGATTAGATAAAGTCTCTTTCTCTAATTAAATACTCTTTCTTTTTGCTCTTATTCTTGCACTCTCTTTTTATACTAAAGGACTTCTTTTCTACATTAAGAAATATCTAAAACTAACTATCTTATTATTCATTATTTCGTTTATTTTTAACATAATTGCTTTCTGTTTAACTATGGCACTCTTTTAAAAACCAAGGCCGAGTAACTAATAATTAACTATATGGGCAGAAAGGCACTAAATTATATTATTTAGTATGAACATAATCACAATATTAATTGGATTCTTTTGTACGAGTTATACTCTCCTCTATTGTAAAAGAATTGAATGTTTCTTACAAATAGAATAAACGAGTAAGTTGCTTGACCAGTGATATTAATATTAAAAAATCTAAATTAAAGCAAAAGTACTTTGTAAATAATTTGTTATCTATATAATATTCCTTATAACTATTACTTAATTAAGTTACAATTTCTATCTCTTCTTTTGCTATCACCTCATCTTAATTATATCATTATTACTTTTGGCAATTCTTCTATCTAATCTTATATAATTTACTAAGCTTTCTTGTTTATAAAAAAATTCTATTTATTATTTAACTACTGTGATGATAAAATATAGATTAAAGAAATTTTACATCAGTTAGTTAAATATCTAGTAGAGGATTTTCAAGAAACTATTAATTAATTGCCAATATTTATATATATTTATTTAATCTAATCTGATAACATTTTAAGTTGAATTTATAAATTAGTAAAAAAGAATTTATTATTAGAATTAGTACTTTATTAATAGTAATATCTTTTCCATTTAAGAAAGTAAAATGGAATCAGGGAGAGAGTAGAATAAGTAAGTATAGCCCTAAAAGATAAAAGGAAAAACTAAAAATTTAATTTAATTTCTCTTAAGATTTCTTTTTGTAAATGAATATTGGCAGTATAAATTTAGAGGCTGAAGAAACCAAAAAAAAATAAATAATTTTTGTAAAAATTATATATTTGTAATTAAAAAAGATACATATTCAAGATTTCAAAAGATCTATCTAAAAAAAGAAAAGAAATGCCTCCTAAAAAAGAAGAAGTAGTTAAGAAAGTTAAATTAGGTCGTCCCGGTAATACCTTAAAGATGGGTATTGTTGGTCTTCCCAATGTTGGTAAATCAACCACCTTCAACTTGTTATCCAACCTTAACATTCCCGCTGAAAACTATCCTTTCTGTACCATTGATCCCAATCTTGCCAAGGTCTACGTTAGTGATGAAAGATTCGATAAGCTTGTTGAAATGTAAGAATATTTTACTATTCATAGATAAAATAGAAATTTTAAACTTTAAAGTTATAAATCAGCTTCTTTATTAGCTTTTAAATCAAATCATAGTTATATTTTCTAGCTTATTCTTAGTATTATTTTATAAAAGCTCTTTATTGAGTCATTATTTATGAAAAAAATGCTTAGATGATTCAAATATTTACAAAACTGCAATTCTTATATTGAAGAAAAACGATCTCAATTATTTTTAAAAATATTAATAATAGCCACAAGCCCAAGTCTAAAGTTCCTGCCACTTTGAGTATTATGGATATTGCTGGTTTAGTTCCTGGTGCTTCTAAGGGTGAAGGTTTAGGTAATGCTTTCTTGAGTCACATCAGAGAAACCGATGGTATCTTCCACGTCGTTAGAGCTTTCGATGACCCCGAAATTACTCACACTGAAAATGAAGTTAATCCCGTTAGAGATATGCAAATTATTAGTGATGAATTAGTTTACAAGGATTAAGAAATCTTAGCCAAGAGATTAGAAGAAGTTAAGCACAAGATTAATAGATTCAATGACAAGGATTCTAAGGATGAAAAAGACATTTTGGATAAGGTCGATGCTTTACTCAAGGAAAAGAAGTGGGTTACTACAAATGAATGGAATGCTGCTGAAGTAGAAATCCTTAATAAGTATTAATTCTTAACTTCCAAGCCCGTAGTCTATCTTATTAATCTTTCTTCTGATGATTACATGAGAAAGAAAAATAAATGGCTCGTCAAGATCAAGGAATGGATCACCACCAACTGCCCTGGTGAAATTATTCCTTACTCTGCTGACCACGAAAAGCAAATTCTTGAAGGAAAGCAAGATGGTAATTATTTTCTTTTAAGATTAGTTAAATTTGAATTTAAAAGATAAACATTTCTATTAAAATCAAAAAAGATTTAGCTTTATAAAGCTTTTTCTATATCAAAATATTATGAAATTATAATTGTAATAACAAGAAGCTTATCATACCCTTAATTAATATTATTTAAATTTAAACATTAGTTAAGACTTCCATGATGAGTAGAGTTATTAAGACTGGTTATAAGGCTTTAGATTTAATTTATTTCTTCACTGCTGGTCCTGATGAGGTTAGAGCTTGGACTGTTCGTGCTGAATCTAAGGCTCCTTAAGCTGCTGGTGTTATCCACACTGATTTCGAAAAAGGTTTTATTTGCGCTGAAATTATGAAATACGAAGATTTTATTGCTGCTGGTTCTGAAAATGCAGTAAAGGCTGAAGGTAAATATTATCAAAAGGGTAAAGAATACGTAGTCTGCGATGGTGATATCATCTTCTTCAAGTTTAATGTTTCAAAGGATGCTAAGAAAAAGTGATAGAATTAACAAATTAACAATTTAGGATATGAGAATCAATATTTCTACTCATAAATTACTATTTAAATCAATTGCTATTTTATTCAATAAATAGAAGTATCTGTTTATCCATGTGTAATTGAGTAGTTAACTTAAATTTAATATTGGTTTATAATTTTAAAAGATTTATCTGTTTGATAAAGTGTATTTATTGACAATTTTAATCTAGTATTTGTATTTAAAATAATATCATTTTAACATAAAATAAATTGAAAAAGTTTATCAATAAATCATTATTTTTTAAGCTGTTATTCTAAAAATTGCCTAATTAAATTGTATAATAAAATAAAAAGATATTAATTTCTTGTCTATAAAAATTCACTTTTTTCAATATTTTTAAGTAAAAATAAATTTGATAATAATTTATTAACTCCTTTCCTATTCAAAAAATATTTAATGAGTATTATAGAAAGAAATATTCTTTTCATAGGAATCAAATAATTTTTTATATTGATTTATTAATAATTTAAAGTAGGATTTAATAACTTTTAGCTTTTTATCTCTATTTAGACTATTAGCGAGTGATTCTTAAAGTTATAAGAACATCTTTCTATAAAGCATATATTTTATGGTACATGATTTTAAATAGTATCTATTTTTAAGTTCAAACAGGTAGCATAACCAACTAAATATCACATTATTCTACATTTTTCAGAAGGGAAGAAAAATCAAAGTATAAATATTGTTCTTAGTATCACTTTGATTGTTAATATTAATGAGCTAGTAACTGGTTAAGATAAAGCAAATTTGATAAAAGTGAAAAAACTGTAAAAATAATACTTTATCTGATAATAAAAATTAATTACATCATCAAAACTAAAATTCATGTTACTAAATTAAAAAGTTTATAACCAAAAGAATTTCTAGCAAATCTTTATTAAATTTTGAACCCTTCATTAATTTTTGCCAGAGAACTTAAAGTGAATTTGAGTTTTTACTGTTTTTTAATAAATAGAAAATCTCTAATTTAATATTAAAATTTATTTTATAAGATCTATTTACAGACAAAAAATAATAATAAATACCGATTTTACATTAACTTTTCGATTTTATCTTCAATTTTAATACTAATAAATGAAACCTTAATATAAACAGAGTTAAGATGTGATTCAAAATTATTAAAAATAGACCAATTTACTAAACTAATTAAGATTATCATATTAAAAATTGTAATATTTAATGCAAACCATATCTTAAATATTTATAAAATGATTTAATAGATTGTTCAATAAATTTTAATTAGAGAAAGATACCAATTTGTTATTTATTTTTCTAAAAAAACGCATAGCTATCAACATTTATTTTAATTAACGTATAATTTATAGTTATTTTATCACCACAATCTTAATTACTGTATCCAAAATTTTTACAATTTCAGAATTTCAGGAAATTCGAAATTTGTTAGTATAAATATGTGTCTCATAATTAAATAAACGGCTTTTTGCAATAATATAAATCAACTAACTTTAAAGGAATAGACTATCAACTTTATTCCAGTCAAAAATTTTTGTATTTAAAAAGATCCTTAGAAAGAGTATAATCAAATAATTATACAAAAACTACAAATTAAACTATAAAACAAAATAATAAAAATGAAACAATTATTACTATTTGTATTGCTAGCTATTGGATGCTTAGCAGATCTTCCTGGAAACTAGAATTCAATTGCATTTGGATCTGGATTATTCTTATACTATAGCATTCACGATAATTATATCTATGTAAATACAAAATTATTTCACTTTGGATCAGTAGCTATTTCCTTTGGAGGTAAAGGTATGAAAGGTATAGATGCAGCTCATATCTCTTATTAAAATGATAAAGTTTAAATAACAGATAGAAACTACATTAGTAGCAATTTTGGCTTTATCCCAGATGATATAACTTGTGGAGGCTAGAATGATTTCTAAGATTTAGGTTCTTCCTATAATACTGAATCTGGAAATTGGGAAATATTGTTTAGAAGACCACTTAACACAAAAGATGTTAACGATGTTGTTATTACTGATAATTCTAATTTATAACTTGCTTATGCTCTCTTCCCTAAATAAGCATGGGGTGATAGACATTCTAAAATTTATGCTTTAAATGTTTAATTATCTTCTTCTTTATAAAAGGATGTCTAATAATCTACCACTAATAAATTACCTAGTTAATCTAATGAAGAAAATAATACTAACAACACTTAAAATTTTACATATTCATCCAAAATGGCTTTCTTTGGGACCGTTTTCGCCTTCCTTTCAATCTTTTTCTGATAATTCCAAACTAATTTTAATTAAACTCACTTTCTTAAAAATATAATATTTTGAATTCTCTAAGTGATTATTGAATTCAAATTTATTGATAGATACATTTATGTATTAATTTCTATTGTTGATATTTGTTCATAATATTCTAGTTTTATTATTTTAATAAGCTTTAACATTTTTCAATTACCAAAAAAATTTTTTATTTTCTGTACAAATTCTAAAATAATAATTTATTCTTAATATTGGAGGATATGGAAAATATGGTAAATAAGAATAGATATAGTTTAACTATAATTTTAAAAGAAAACTAAAAGGTTGTATGCTTCTTTTTAGTTCTAAACTAGTAAATATTACAAATATTCTAATTTTTCAATAATATCATATCAATTTTATGATTAATGAAATTTAATTAAAATGAGCGTATTAAGGATCGAATTAACTTTAAAAATTAAAATGTTAACGAAAAAAAGTAAATATATTCCTTGTAAGAAAAATGTTTATAATATAATTTAATGTTTCTCTTATCTTTAAAGCTAAATAAAAAATAACTACTATTTATTAGATTTCATTTCTTATAATTGAGAAGATTTTTACTCTTTAGTTTTTTATTTGAATCATTAAGTTTTGTTCAGATTATCATTGAATTTTTTTAGTTAAATGTGCAGAACTTATTAACTAAATTAATCAAATATCTTACTCTTATGTCTTATAGCATTGTTAAAAAGTGGGTAGTGAAAGGAAAAAGAACTAATTCCTAAAAAAGAAATAGATTATTAGTATTTAATTAAAAATAGATACTACTATTAAAAAATAGTTACGAATATATTTCTAGGCAATTAATTAAATGATAATAATATCTTAAAGATTTCATCCTTTTTATTTAAAAACAAATCCTTAATAATAAAATAAAGATTTAAAATAAATTAAAATTTTAACAATAAATTAGCTACCAAATAGATGATTTATTTGTTTTTTCTAACTTATCAACAATTAAATTATTTGATTTAATTTTTTAATTTGCAAATTTTGTTAATTTATTTTGAATAATAGTAAATTTATCTATTTTTATTTAAATAAAATCTATTAAAAGTAATAATATAAATTAAAAATAGATGAAAACTAAAAATTATATATTAAATTCACTAAAAACTAAAATAATTTGCATTTTAAAATAGACATTGATACTAATTGAGGAAAAATTCATTCAAGAGAATCTAGTAAATTAGCTAGTTAATTAACTAAATATTGAAAGCTAAAATTTTCCGATATAAATAAGAGATGAAGGAATATATATTTATTAATGAAGATAGTTACATTCACTAAATTAAATATAAAAAGCAAAAATGAATGAAAAAATTACTAAAAAATAAATAATTCTAAAATTGAAATAGAAAATCTATAATTATTACTTTAAAAAGAAATTTTTAGGTATTTTATGTTCGATTTGAAAAAGAAACTAAAGAAATTAAAATAGAAAAAGGATATTCTATGTATGGAAGAAATTCATTTTAATTTACTAATTATTAAATAAATCAAATAATAATTAAATAAATATTTTAACCAATTTTTATGAAAATGAATTTATTGTTATTGCTATTTTCCTCATTCACTTTATTGGTTTTAGCTACATCTTCTAATACATTCAAAATTGATAATGATTGGTAATTCTAATATTCCCTTGATCCAACCTATATCACTGTAACAGTCACTGGGACAAATAAAGATAAAGGTGCTATTGCTGTTGGTTTTGGAGGTAAGAAGATGGAAGGAGTTGATGTTGTTAGCTTTTCTCTTGATAATTCTAATAAAATTTTGGTTGAAGATAGAAACTATATTAATCATGGAAATGAAAGCCCTCCCTTAGTAAAATTAGACACAGAAAGTAATGGTACTAATGATGTGATTGATGATGGATCAACTTTTGATGCTAATACTGGAGCTTGGGTAGCCAAATTCAAAAAGAAAATTAACAGTCAAGATCCTTACGATGTCAAAATAATTGATGGGTAAAGTACTTAAATAACATTAGCTTAATTCAAAAATATTTCATGGGGAGATTAACATGTATCTGTAAAAGAGAGTTAGTAAGTTTTAACTTCAAAATAAATGAACTCATGTCTAATCTTACTTGGAAATATTTTGATCATTTCATTCATTCTTCTATGACTGGAGTAAAAAAACTAAAATAATATACAACTTTTAGATATATCTATTATATTTATTTGTATTTTCCCATTTTTTTGATTTGTAAGTAAAAACTGTATGTTTTTATGTTTTGAAGGAGAGCAAACTTTTAAAGATTTAATGAAGTAGATTTTTAACAAAAGGCTGTTTTAAAATGAAAAGTTTTTCTACATTTAATTTCTTTTATTTGTAAATAAATGAATTAATCATTCCATAAATTACTTCGTTTAAGGTAGGTAGGTAGGCATTCAAGATAAAAAGTATTCAATGTATTCATTAAAAGTAGAGATTTTAAAACCTCTAGAGAATTTCAAAAATGTACCAATAAAAATAAAAATGTAAAGCAGAATTATGATCACACATTCCAAAGTTTTTTTGCGAGATACTGATTAAAAAACCGGCCTTCAAAGTTTAATAAGGATTAAAGCAAGAAGATATCAAGATATATTTCTAATGATTTCTGAAATTAAGAAAAAACCTCTCCAACAATAATTTATTCCAGAATTTTAGATATAATCAACTTTGCATTTGACTTAAATTTTCTATTACTTTTAACGAAATGAAGTCTGTTAATAGAATTTTATATTGTAAACACATTTCCCTAGAATAAACTAGATAAGCTGATTAAAATTATTTTAGCGTATCATTTTTTAGTAATTTCAATTTAACTGTAATCATCAAAAGGGAATATTACTTTGGATATTCAATAAAAAATTTCTGGTTAATTTAAGCTAAATAATATAATCTGACTAACTGTCTCCATAAATAAATGTATTAAATTATATCAAAGTTAATCAGAATATCACTAAATCTTGTTCTGAATTAATTCTTTACTTTTTCCTTTTAGTTTAAAGTTAAATAATATAGAGTAACATATTAAAAATATGAACTTTCTTTAATTTCAAATTCAACTGTAAAACTTAATTCATTTGTAAAAGAGAATATAAGATAGACGATTCGGGAATGATAATCAAATAACAAAACATTTATGAGAATTCTATTAAATTATGTTTTTATTTTTAAAAATTCAAGTCAATTTTGAAAAGTAAATTTTAATAAACCTGATTATTATTATTATAAATTAATATTACTATAGACACACTCTTAATTCTATAGGTTTTATTTTACTATGTAATTTTAAAAACAGGAAATAATTTAGCTCTTAGTATCATAAAAATTAAATAAATAAAATATTCAAAATACAATCATTTATATAATATCTAATCTAAAAAATGAGATAAGGATTTTTAGTACTGTTAGCTATCTTAAGTATATCTTATGCACTTCCTGGTAATGTCAATACAGCTATTTCTTAAGACGGAATGACTTTTAATTACAGCATTTACGAAGGAATGATTTATGTTGAAGCTATGATTACCAATATGGGTGGTATTGGTATTGGTTTTGGTGGATAAAAGATGGTTGGTGTTGATGTTGCTCATCTTTGGTATGAAAATGGTGCTGTCAAGATAGTAGACAGAAACTATATCAATCCTCCTGGAGCTGGTAAAACTTTAACAGATACAGAAAGAGGTGGTACTAATGATTTTACTGATAATGGCTCTACTTTTGATCCTAATACAAACGCTTGGAAGACCAACTTCTCTAGAAAATTAAAAACTGGTGACTAATACGACAATGAAATTGTTGATGGTGCTAACATTTAAATCTCTATGGTTACTTTTAAAGACTAAACTTCTTGGGGTGACATGCACACAAAAGCTTTTTATAAACCAGTTATGCTAACATCAATGATGTAAGGCGATGTTGCTTTTACCTCAAAGCTTACATTTGTCGCTGGCATTCTTATGGCTTTATTCCTTTCGATTTGAAAAATGAATTATAAAATATTATATCATTCATTATATAGTGGAATTATTATCTCTTTTTGAATTGATTGATATAAGAAAATGATAATTTTTTAATATCTATAATCGATAAATCAATCAATCAATCAATCAAAATCAATCATTATACCACTATAAAAACTACTATAATAGGAAAATATATAAAAATAAAATAAAAGCAGGATAAATTACTTATTTACATACTTGTAGTTGGTCTGGCCCATTAATATTCCTATTATTTAACTAAAATATTTCTTATTTTTATTAATTAAATTCAAAATAATAACTAAAGTTTTATATTTTTTTATTCTATACCATTTTTAATATTATAAAAATATCGTTTTTCTTGTTTGTCTATCTATCTTTTAATTAGTTAAATTCGCTATTTATTTAACTTATTTAGTATTGAAGTATAACAAAGATATTACAAAAAGAAAACAAACATTTTATTTTAGTTTTTAAATCAAAAGTAAAATAGACTGATTAGTGTTCTTGTTAGATTTTAAAAGATATCTATTTTTCATGGAAAAAAAAATGGCATTCTTTATTAAAGAAATTAAAATTTTAGTTAGAAATATCAAATTAATTGCAAAAATTATTTTATCCAATAATTTTTTAAATAAAAAACGAAATACTTTTAGCTAAGTTAATCATTTAAAAAAATAAGAGAGTATCTATGATTACATTTAATATATATAATTCTCTGAGATTAATGATATCTTAATTAATATCTTATTGAAATTGCATCTAGGGTTATCGATAGTATTTAATTAATTTTTGACTTAAAAAATAATAATCTCTAGGAAACCAATCAAATGAATTAGGTAATAAAAAATAAGTATAAAATAATTAGAGAGTTAGGAAGAGGTGCTGTAGGGAGAGTCTACTACTGTACTTTTGAAGAAGATGGGATCTTAAAATAAGTAGCAATTAAAGAGATATCTAAGGAAACTCAGACTGGTGCAGAAAATAAGTATCTGCAAGAAGAGATTAAAGTGATAGAGTATTTGATTTAGTAGCAAAAAAATAGATAAGTTTGTGATAATGTCCTTAAATTATATGATACTTTTGAAGAGGAATAGAAGTATTACATTGTAAGTGAATTCTGCTCACATGGGGATTTATATTCTCACATTAGTTCCTACCATAATTTTTATAATGAAAGTACTATTATTAGTATGCTCCTTTAAATAATAAATGGTATTAAAAATCTTCATGAGATGGGCATAACTCATCGCGATTTAAAACCAGAGAATATCTTGCTTTAATTCTAAAATGGAAGTTATTAATTAGTAATTACAGATTTTGGAATTTCTTCCATATAAAATATGAAATCTACTGTTGGTACTATTCATTATATAGCTCCAGAAATACTTCAAATGAGACCATATACAAAAGAAATAGATATATGGAGCTTTGGCTGTATAATGCACGAAATAATTTATAGTTCTTAGTTATTCTAGGGTAATAGCCAATTAGAAATAGTGAGAGCAATAAAAAACTTTAAATCATACAATCATAAAGAAAATAGGCCTATTTACTTAGAGCTATCAGGTATAATTCAGGAATGCTTATCAGTTAATCCAAAAATGAGACCAACACCTTATAAGATTATTGAAGATTTGCAAAAGTTAGAGAAGAAATTATAAAAAGAATAAATTAAAAATGAGGGAGAAGAAGAGGAAGAAAAGGAAAATATAAGCTAAGAAATAGTTGAATAATAAAAAGAAAAGAATCCTACTTTAACTTTATTAACAGATTTTACATTTACTCTATAGTAGGAATAGATACTATATGGAGAACAGCTTAAGGATTTTAGCTTATTAGAATACTTAATTCTCTTAAATGACAGAAATAATTATCCTCTTTCAGAAGATGAATAAAATCTCCTAAGCCATACCAATAAAAGTGAATTATTTAGTGCAAAATAAATAGGACAGCTAAATTATTCTTAGATCATCACTAAAGGAAGCAGAGAATTATGTACAGTGATTGGTTTATTACATCACATCCTATAAAATATCGTAAGAGGATCACTATAAAAAAGTTTATAAATAGAAAGCGAATTATTAGATTAAAAAAGTAAGAGTCATTTGTATTACGCCTTAATTTAATGCTTGACATAAGATACTGAAAACCTTCGAGTTTTTGAATTCTTCTAATATTTGCAAAATCCAATATTCTAATAGATAATTAAAAAGTTAAGCAGCGAAAAATATAATTTAGAAGAAGATTAAATTAAATTTGTTAAAGAATAGATAAATAAATACCAGAAAAATTAATTAATTTCAGCATGTTTGAAAAACTTCTTTAAACATATTGCTGATACTTTTACTTACCTTTTTTTCATTTGTTTAGCATATTTTTCTCCAATGAGAATCTTCTTCGATGCTAAATTTTTAAAAGATAAAATAGCTAAACATAAAAAAAGTGCTGAGAAGATTCTGTTTCCTCTATCGCTTTTAAAGTTGGTAGTTTTTACACTTTTATTAATTCTTACTATTACTATAAATTCCTTGGTTATTAAGCCTGCTACATTTGTTTATGCAGTTGTGAAGTTACTTGTTGAATTTATTGACATTAGGTTATTAAATTAGGAATATAAGTTGCTTCATCCCATTAGAGTATATGAAAAATTTAGATACTTCCTTTTTAATTGTTTTAATATGCTAAAATTAAATAAAAGTAACGAATGAATGAATGAAAGAATCTAGAATTTATTAAATATTTTTGTATTTATTTATTTATTACATATTCTTTTATTTCATTCGCATTATTGTTTTCATTTTCTCTCTAAAAAATTCAAGTGCTCACAAGAATATTCCTCTATCAAAAATTTCACAACTTCTGTATTTTTGGAATAAAGTTTTCTTCACAGAGGCAATATTTTATACAAATAATACTTCTGTAAGATAGAAACTCGATATATTGATTGTTTTTCTTGGTCCGAAAGGTAACCAACTTATCAGGTTTGGTTCTATTTTACTTAAGCAAACAAACACTTTAAATTCAAAGCTAAATTTTTTTTATTAATTTAATACTTTATAAATATTATTACATTAAAATATTATATTTGATACAAAACTTTAGAGTTAATTTATAAGAATAATTAAATTGATATTATTTACTAAAATACAATATTAAAATTTTTACAAATAAAAGTTTGAACAAAGGACTATAGAATTTATTATATATTTTTAAAATTACTATCAAATCAGTACTTAACCTATGATGAAAAGTATTTTTATTTGGCAACCTCGAATATTGCTTGAGAATTCGATTTACCTGTATGTTTAACCATTTATGCAAAAATTGAATTAGAAGTAATTTGAGTATCATTAATGTCATAAACTAGAAGTTTGAAAGGAGAATCATATTCTGCTACCTTACCGTCGTCCATAACTAGAATCTTATCATAATCTGCAATTGTGTTTAGACGATGTGCAATTGTAAAAATTGTAGAATTTTGGAAAGAATTTTTTATTGTGTGTTAAATTAATCTATCTGTGCCAATATCCAAATTAGCTGTAGCTTCATCTAATACAACTAATTTGCTCTTGCTTAATATAGCTCTTGCAAGACATATCAATTACTTTTGCCCTACAGAAAAGACGCTCTAAGCATTTGTCATATCTGTGTCAAGCTTTTTATCTAATCCATTAACAACGTCATACAAGCCTGTCAATTTTAGAGATTCTATTATATCATTCTCACTATGTATGCAAAGAGGGTCAATGTTTTTTCTTATAGTGCCAGAAAAAACGAAAGAATTTTAAGGAATAATACTGATATTAGAACGAAGGGTATTTAATCCCATACTACTAATATCTACTCCATCTACTAGAATTTAACCATTTTTTGAGCTCTAAAAAGCAGATCTTTCAATATCTACCATTCTGAATAGAACCTACAATAAACTTGATTTGCCTGCACCTGTTCTTCCAATACATCCTACATGCTCTCCGCTTTCAATCTTAAAATTTACACCTTTTAGTGTATAATCAAGAGTCTCCCTATATTTCATGTAGACATTTTTAAATTCTAAAGAACCCTTTTGTACCCATTTAATATGATTTAAACCTTTATGTGATGGAGTTTTTTATTACTCCTTACCTTGTTTAGCTAATTAATCATCTTATTATAGTCTCAAAGGACCTTCATGTTTAATATCAATAATACGTAAAACTCTTTCAACAGAAGTTAAAGAGCTATCGAGCTAGATTAATTATCTAATAAGATAATTATTCAATTCTATGATGATAGATAAATAGACTATGATTTATCCTAGTTCTTCACTGTTCGATGAAGTGTATATAGAAATTAGAATACCAAAGAAAGTAACTAATGAGGAAAGCACCTATCCATTGTAAGAGAATGCTCTGCCACCTTGATAGTACCAATGATTAGTACGACTTGAGTCATTTGAGAGATCACAAAAATGACTTAAGAATGATTTTACCTACCCATAGACTTTAAGATTAACAACTCCTTGAATAGTTTTTGAGAAAAATGAAAGAACTGGTCCTTTATAAATGGTATCTAATGATTTGCTCTAAACAATTAATTCCTTAGAGTATGACAACCACCAAAAGAGACCAAAAGCATAGACGGCAGCTAAAATAAAGAAGTAGTAGTTATACAGAGCAACTGTTAGAATTAAATTAATGAATGTGATTGGATTTTCAGTGCAGTCTACTAAATGGAAGAATAATACGAAATCCATAGTACCAATATCATTTGAAAACTTGTTTACAATTCTACCACTAGGATTTTATTCAAAATAAGTTACTGGAGCACGAGAGAGATGATTATACATTTTCCTATGAATCTCTTTATTGGAAACATAGGTAACAGCTGCAATTGAGAAGTATTTTAAGTAGGTTGCAAGAGTATAGAATATGAGAATAATACCTGAATTCTTAAAGAGTTTATCCCTATCTTATTGAACATCGTACTCACCAATTACTCTATAGAAGAAAGTGAATAAAACTTCAGCAGAAGCAAACATCAAAATAGAGAAGACTACTAAAATACATCCATTTCTTTGAGATAGATACTTTGTTAATGTTGAAAAAGTAACTTTGACTTGCTCATCTTCATCCTTAGAGAATACAGCATTTTATTTATTGTCATCTTTTTTATATACTTTATCTTGATTTTCATCGCCTTATTACTTTAAATCAGTCTTAATTTCAATGCAGTCAATGTGATCTAAATTCTCATTTTATTCATCTTCTTTATTCTCCTTTTCAGATTTCTTTTCGATTTAGAATATTCTTTCCTTTAATTCTTCATATTAGCCCTAGCCAGCAAGTTTACCTTCTTCTAGAATGATAATTTCATCACATTCTTTTGTAAAATGAATTTGATGGGTAACTAAAATGATAGTCTTTCCTTTTAAAAGCCCTAACAAACAAAGCTAATGCAGAGATTTAGCAACTTTTGCATCTACAGCACTTAAAGGATCATCTAGTAGGAAGATATCACTATCAGAATAAACAGCACGAGCTAAAGAAAGACGAGCCTTCTAGCCACCACTCAAAGTGATACCTCTTTCACCAATTTCAGTTTAATCACCATCTGAAAAAGAAGCTAAGTCATCCTTTAAGCAGCAAGCCTCAATAACTTTACGATAGAAAGATTAGTTCATTTCCTTTCCAAATAAAATATTATCAATTACTTTTCCAGAAAAAATATAAGGTTCTTATTCGACATAAGCTATGCTACCAGATGCTCTTATTTCACCTTAATAAAAGGGCATTTCTTTTATTAAAATTTAGAATAAAGATGACTTTCCTGATCCAATTTTTCCTACAATTCCATAGAATTTACCTTTTTCAAAATTAAACTACTTCCCAAATTTAACACAAGGTTCATGCTTTTTCTCATTTCTTTCCCAAAAGCATTCAAAATCTTCAGAGAACTCAATAGCATTTTTTGAATTGATTGTTTCTAAAAATTAATTTTAATTTGAAGTTTTCTAAGTTTCGACTTCAATAAAAGGATTTATTTTTAGAATTTCTAATTCTTCAGCGCTAACATTTTCTTTTTTTTATAATTTAGTTGAAATATTTGATTGAAGTTAAGCAATTTATTCTGTGTATTAAGGGTTTTTAGTAACCTTCTTAGTATATTAATTCTTTATACCTAAAAAGCTTGCAAATCTTTTGGATATTTCTTTCCATTAGTAGATAAATCCAACACCTACACCAGAAAGAATTAACATAAATTTTAATCCATTAATTTATTCAAGAGTTGCAAATATCTTAGCAGAATTAAGAGTTACACTATCATCATTAGAATAATGAATTGCAATAATGGGGAGGAAAGCAGCAATTAATACCAAAGCATTTGAGAAAGCTCTATCAGCGGCTCTGTTCAAAACAATATTGAAGATGGAGTTTTATTCTTTTATTCTAACATCATCAATTGATTACCCAATTGCATTTTCCCAACCATACATTTTAATTAAGCGAATTCCTTCAATACTTTCATTAATCAATTTAATTCTTTCATCAGATCTTTAATTTTTTAAGGCAAAATGCTTATGTTAGAGCTTACCAAGAATTTATTAACTTGGGTAGATAATTAAAACAAAACCTATAGCAATGAGGCCATAAGCATGAAATCTAATAAGAAGGATAACCGTAGTAGCAATAATCAAAAGAGGTGTCCAGATAGCTTAAAATACATAAGGCATAAGTATTTCTATAGACCCCAAATCAGCTGACATAAGATTAAATAATTTTCCAACGTTAGCCTTAGAAATTTAATATTAAGTCATGGATCCTACTTTTTTATATAATAAAGTAGTCAAACCATATCTTGCCTCAGTGCTGCTCTATTCAATGATGAATTAAAATTTATTTCTAAAATTCAAAGCTAAGAAAATTAAAATGAAAAGGATTAGAGTGTAAATTATACTCATAGTATATTTAGTACTTCCTTCTCTATATTCTTCTTAAAATGTAGTTATAATCTACTAAATTAAGACTGAGTTAAATATCTTACAAAAGATTTCTAGGATCACTAGTGTGTGAACAGCAATAAAATCCTTTCTGAAAGTCTTCTTTATCATATTATAAATATCAGAAGCATTACAACCTTCTTATTTACCAATTCCTTCTAAGAAAGACTCATAAAGTTCGAGAGTCCTTTAAACTTTAAGAGATTCCTCAAGTTTAGGTAAGTGCTCAAGTTGAATAGTTTCTTTTTTATTAATAACATTCTATTTAATCAAAATCAATATTTTTGAATAGTTTAAATAGAACTGGCGAGCAAGCCAAGAATATCCCATCCAAAAAGTATAGTTATCCAACCTAAATTTCTTTTAATCTTTAGCACTGCTCTCTTAATTTTTTTCTATAAATCCTGCTTCCGTTTATTCGATGAAGTCTTCTCTTCCATTATGGGGATTTTTATTAGTGTAAGAGCCTATCTCTTAGGTATTTTACTTAGATTTATTCATCCTTAACCAATTTCTATGAATTAATATCTTTCTGGTAAGTCTGATTTGTTTTACTCTACTTTGTTAGTTTTTTTAGTTTATTTTTTTTAATTATATTGTACTCTTCTTCCTATATATTTAAATTGAGGAATATGTCACAAAAAATACAAATCTATTAGAGTAAAAATTACATTTATTATAATAAATTTATTATTATTCATAAAATAAGAATTCTTACATCCAAATCCTAGGGTGTAATTGTATAACTTTCTGATAAAATCCTAAAAGAAGAATTCTTAATAATTTATTTAGTTAAGCTTAGATAGATAATAAATCTTTTTTCTTTAGGTTTCTATCCACAAAGTAATACATAAATAGAAATATAAAAATGTCCAAATTGAAATAAACATGAAAAAGTTTATATAAAAGTTCTAAAAATAATATAACAAAGCTCTCGAGGCTTTTTTAAACATCCTCCCTCTTAAAAGTTTGATAATATATTATAATAATTATAATTGTAAAATAAATTAATAAAAGATATTCTCAATAAATTCCTTTTAAATATTAAGATAAAAATAATAATTACCTTCTCTATAATGTTTACTTGAATATCCTTATAAAAATTTAATCCATATCTTTGATTTTAATTTAATTTTCTTAAGATTCTATTCATAGAAACAAATATTTTGATTGGATTCTTTTTTTTTCTGATACCTAATTCTAATTCTCTCGAAACTGGCAAATCATTAAAACTCAATTAATATTTCATTTTTCTATATAATAAAATACCTCTAATTTAGTAACATCGACATTTGTTTTTATATCTTTAATAGGAGATACAAATCCTTAGAATTAATACTCTTTGCTAGGAAAAACTTTTGAATATGTAAATAAATTTTATTAACTTAATTAAATTTAGTTCTATAATCAATAGAATAATTCTTCTATGATTTTTGTAATATTCTTAAAGATCTTACTTTTAACCAAGAAATTATATAATTCTTTCGCTTGTTTATAATTAAAATCAAAAAGCTGGTGACTTAAATAATATAAATCTGCAAATTAAGAAATAGTATTATAAATTAAAAAAAAGATTTGTTACTTTTAAATAGATAATATTCTATTTATTCATCAGTTAATAGAAAGAATATTATTAAACACTAAAATTTTATTAGAAAATTTTATTATTCCTTGACTCTTAATATAAAATAAATTAGACTCCATCAGTAAATATTTTTCTTTCATAAAATATTTATTTGGATTTACTTAAAATATTTTTATAAATCATTTAGATTATAAACATGATTCGTCACTTAGTATGGAATATTTATCAATTTCACAATTTTAATGGTGTCTAGTAATTATGATTAGTTCCATATTTTCTGCTCAAAATTCTCAGCTGTATATGTGTATGTATTAATATCCTCATTGGATTTCTGACATAATAAAATGATGTGGATACTTCTCATACATTTCAAGCAACGAATAGTAATGTTAATAATTCTTTCAGTTTATTGCAGATGCTACCTACCTTCTATCAAAAAATATAAATGCAAAAGATATCCTTATTGTGTATTTGAAAATAATACTTATCAAAAAATAATACTAAAATAAAGATTGATAGAAGGAAAGAAAGAAATAGAATAGAAAAAGACAAGAGAAATGAACATAGAAGGATTAAAGTATGAAATAGTTACTGATGGAATTATAAAGCCTCAAAACGATGAAAAAAAATACAAATACATTCGCTTGAATAAGAATAAGTTAGATATTGTATTTGTCCAAGATTTCCATGAAGGAAAGAGTGCAGCTGCTGTCAATGTTAACGCAGGATGTCTTTAAGATCCTCTTCATAGACAAGGTAATTTTATCTTATTTAAATCTTAAAATTATTTAAAAATTCTTAGAGGATTATTTTTTTAGGTACATAAGCTACTGATTTAGTTAAATAGCATTTATAATTAGTAAGATGTTTTAAATAATATTCTATTTTTATGACTAATAGGTCTAGCTCATTTCTTAGAACATATGCTATTTTTGGGTACTGAAAAATACCCTCAAGCCGACTTTGATTAGTTCCTTAATGAAAATTCAGGTAGCTCTAATGCTTATACTGATTATATGCAAACTAACTACTATTTCGAATGTTCCGATAGCGCTTTTAGAGAAGGTTTAGATAGATTTGGACACTTTTTCATTAATCCTCTCTTCAATCAAGATTTGGTAGATAGAGAAATGAATGCAGTTAATTCAGAACATTCTAAGAATTTGCAAGATGATGAATTCAGAAAGTAATAGATTCTTGATTCTTCATCACTTAAACACAGCCCCTTAAATAAATTTGGTACTGGTAATCTTGATACTTTAAAGCATGAATCAACTAGAGACGATCTCATAGCTTTCTACAAAGAGAATTATAGCGCCAACTTGATTAAAGTCTGTATATATACTCATGAAAATATTGAAGATATCGAATCATATGTCGTCGATCTCTTTGAACAAATTCCTAATTTTGATAAGCCTTCTCCTACTTATTTAGAGAAACCTTTCCCTAACAAAGAATTTTAATCTTTTTGGAAGTACGTACCCGCCAAGAATCATCACTCAGTAAGCTTTGATATTAATTATGATTATTAATAAGTTTAATTGAAAATTACAAATAGATTAACAATTATATTTTAATTATTTTAATAGATAAAATTAAGTTGGACTTCTGAATTCTTTACTAAGGATTTCTATTACAAGCACCCATTAAAATACTGGTCTCATATTTTTGGATTCGAAGGTGAGCACTCTCTTTTATCAGCCTTAAAGCATTTAGGTTTAGCTGAAGGATTAGCTAGTGGTTATGATGATTTAATGAATAATACTTCTATTTTCTACATTGACATTGAACTCACATAAAAAGGCTTAGAAAACTATTTTGATGTTTTGAACATTACCTTCACTTATTTACAAATCTTAAAGAGATTAGGTGCTTAAGAATACATTTATGAAGAAGATCGTATCACAGGTATTTAAGAATTCAACTCAGCTGAATAAGAAGAATCTATGGACTATGCCCACTTACTTACTGCTAATATGCAAATTTTCAAACCTCATGATATTATCAAAGGAATCCATTACTTTGAAGAATATGACCCTAGTTTAATTAACCAAGTCATCAACAGTTTTACTCATGAGAATATGAGAATATTCCTCTCATCTCAAACTTTGGAAGCTGAATGTACTTCTGTTGATCCTTACTATTTCTGTAAATACTCGTAATTGCCTATGCCATAGAATATTATTGATCTCTTCTTGAATCCCACTTACAATCATATTGCATGTGGTGGAAAAGAAGTTGGCTTACCTCCCAAGAATAACTTTATTGCTAAAGATTTAAGCTTAATCACTAATAATTATGAAAATCTCCCTTAATAACCCTCAATCATCAAAGAAGACAACTAATCCGTTGTTTACTACAAATAAGATAACAAATTCAAAGTTCCAAAGACTTTAGCTAAACTTATAATCTATTCCAACGAGTAAATTAATTATTTTGACTAATAAATAAATCAATATTTTAAATTTTAAAACTATATAGTGGTAATGTTAAAGAAAATGCTGAAAATTATATTCTCTACTAATTGTGGATGAAGCTATTCTAAGAAGAAAATAGAGAATTCATTTATTAGGCTGAAATGGCTAAGATTTTCACTAAAATGTTTATTAAAGGATAAGCTGAATTAGAATTTGAAGGCTTTTCTCAAACTCTTCCTGCTTATTTAAATCAATTCTTTGATAAATTGAGCAAATTCGATCCTAGTTCTTACAAATAGGACTTTGCTATCGAATATTAAAAGTTTAGCAAAAAATTATAAAATTTCTTCTGCAAGAATCCTTACAAATAAGGAAAGTATTATAACTAATACGTCATTCGTATGAACGGAATCTTTAGCCCTCTTGAACTTTTGAATGCAGTTAAGGGAATCACTTATGAAAAATTATGCCAATTCCACACTATATTCTTTAAAAATATTTTCCTCACATGGTTTATTGCAGGTAATTTGACTAGAGAAAGTGCTTTAGAGATTGTTAATTCTGTTGAGAAATCTCTCTTCACTAACCGCAATCCTCTTCCTAGAGTAAAATATTATTATTTTACCATTCAATTTTAATTAAACTAATGATTTTTGAACTTTAGAATCAAATTGATGTTCCTCTTGCAATTGATATTAGAAGTGAAGATGAAGTTGATTTCATATGGGAAATGAAATTAGATGACACTGAAACCAACTCATACATTAGTTCTATCTTTTAGTTTGAAAACTCTTCAATCAAAAATGATGTACTTATCAAATTAATTGACAATTTCCTTGAAGAACCCTTCTACACTTCTTTGAGAACTGAATAATAGTTAGGTTACATCGTATGGTCTATGACTTGTGCTGAAAGAACTGTTCTTTTTGTTTATTTCTAAATTCAATCAGATGTTAAGCCTCCTTAATATTTGGCTCAACAAATTGAAGCTTTTATTGGTAATTTATATTAAAAGGATATAATTATTTTATTTACTAATTCAATTCTTAATTTTCTTTAGATGAAATGCTAGAAGAAGTTAATGAAATGAAAGAAGATGATTTAGAAACTATTAAAGAAGCTGTTGAAAATGATTTAAGAGAATAGCCCCATAGTATTTCATAAGAAGCTCTTCGTTTCTGGTAAGAAATCCAAGGAAGAAGATTAGTCTTTGATAGCAGTAAATTATTACTTTTTTTAGATAAATTCAATGTTAAAATATTCCTTATAAATAAAAAGGGGAAAAATAAATCGAACAATTAAAGAAAGTTACTCTTGAAGAATTTAAGAATACATTTAATTCTATCTTTGCCGATAATAGAGCTAATCTTTAAATTCACCTTGTAAGTAAAGTACATTAAGAAGAAAATGAAAAACTCAAACCTTCTGATGATATGGAGGAAGAAACTAACCAAGAATTCATTACTGACATCACTTCTTTTAAAAAAACTTAACCTAAACATGTTTTTAAATATAAGTGATTTTCTTATCAATCTATTAAATAATAAATATTATTCTCATACCTTTCTTTCTTTACATTTATTTGTAAAACCTGTAATTAATCATAAGTTTATAAAATTATTGACAATAATCCTATTAATAATTTTTAAAAATATCGAAAGAAATAAATTTATAATAAAAATATCAGATAAACCATTGATTTATCATTAACTTTTCACTCAGTCTTTCATAAAAAGAAGCATCTTTTCTTATATTTACTAAACTTGATAGTTATTGAGATATATAATCTTCTCTTATCAATAGAATCTTAATTAGTTTACAATTTTAATGATAATTGTATGGATAAATAAATCGTTTAGAAATTAATAATTAAAATACGTAATATGACAGAATAATTAAACAATAATTTAAATGAATTGCATTTTCCTTCTACTCAAGTAGTTACAATATTTTATTTTTTAAGTGATGAATTTTACTATCATTAAAATGTAAAATAATATAACATTTACCTACGCTTTAAGTTTATTCTAGAATTTTTCTAACAATTTGATTTATAAATAAGATTTATTTTATACTTTCCTACCTCTCAAGATTTCTTTTCTAAATTATGTTTGGGGTTTGATAATCAAATTTAATAATTTAGATCAATTTGAACCAAGAAATGATAATAAAAGAGCTATAATTTGTTTAATTGAAATTAGATGGATTTTATACAACTGGATTTTGTGTAATCTGATCAATATCTTTGATAGATGGAAGGTGAAAATGGATGATAAAATTTTAAATTTCTCTCTAATTATGACGTATATGACATGTAAATTAATTATATTAGTTCTTCACATAGATTTCATTTTTAAAATTTACTAAAAAAAAAATCAAAAAAAGTGAATTTATAGTTAAAATAACTTTAATTTAAAAAAATTACTTAAATCTTAATTAAAACATAAAGTAAGTAAGTAACATAAAATGGAACAAGCTTAAACAAATACCCAAGTTTAGCAGGTTGAAGAAAAGAAAACATTCTTCTAAAAGTTAAAACACTTTATTGGTATGTACCTCTATTTTATCCAACCCTAGCTTTCAATGTTTTTACCAATCAGCGTTATTGTATTGGCAATCAAAGTAATATTGTATTCTATTAATAATGGCAATCCATTTATTTCAATAAAATGAAAATTGAATGATAAAACCTATTTTGATAATAATAAATAGCTTAGAAGTAAAGGTATTGCAGGATTCATGATTATTAGTTAGATTATTTAGTAGTTTGCTGGTAAATCAACTATTTATCGTGATCTTTTCAACTGGCTTGAACCTCATAAGTACTTCAAAGGATTTAGAGTGCACTATGAAACTCCTTTGGAAGATGAGAAGATTCTTTTACCAGTAATATCATAATATTAGTAATAGAAAATAACTATTTTAATCTTAACTTATTTTAATATAGTTTCATCCTCATAGCATTTTTACAATGGCAATTCACTTCAATATGTATCGTAAGGATGAAGAATTAAGTAAAGCTTATTATTGCGCCTCTAGAATGGCCTTATAAGTACCTCTATGCGGATACTTTTATCGCTGGTAGGGATTTGTAGGAGCCAATCCAGAATAGTTTAAATAGCTTATGGTTGAAAAGAAAAGAATTTGTTTTGTACCAGGCGGTTTTGAAGAGGTAATTTGATATATTCATAATAATTTATAAATGAATGAAACACTCATTTATAATTATTATTGTAAAAATAAGTTATTTTACATATAATTTGATTGTAACACTAATAGGCTTCCTTGACTTCAGATAAACACTATACTTTATATATGGAACATAAGGGATTTATTAAGTATGCTATGCAATAAGACTATAAAATTAGACCAGTTTTTGTTTTCAATGAAAATAAGGCATATCCTACTATTGATAGATTCTACAAATTTAGACTTCTACTTAACAAAATAAAGATGGGAGGAGTTATGTTCTACTCAAAATACCTCCTTCCTTTCCCTAACCCAGATATTAACATAGAAATAGTTGTTGCAAAGGCATTTGAGGTTAAACAAATCGAAAACCCTACTGATGAATAAATTGATGCTGAACATAAAAGATACTTTGAATACGTGAATGAAGTTTTCACTAAGTATAAGAAAATATATGATCCTGAAGCAAGTGATTTGAGATATTATTAGGATGGAAAGTTCTTAACTTATCCTCCAACTACTCCTCGTCTCTGAGTCTTTTTAATTTAATAAAAATCTATGATTTTAATTTTGTTGTATTTTGGTACTTTGTCGATTTTCAAACGTTAATTTTTCGAAATATCAAATTTTTAAATTATAATTAATATCTGTTATATTTTTCTGGTTTTAGAAAAAAAGAATTAATAAGGAAGTATTTTTAATATTTAGTTTAATATTAATTATAGAAACTTGTAAATTAATTTGTCTGTCTAGAAAGTTATCTATATCCTAGGCTTACATTTTATTAAATTTTATTATTTACTTTTGAAAAAAAAATAAATAAAATGACAGATTTTTAATAATATTATAGCCAAATATTTTTACCTTCAGCGCATTTATTTTTATGAATAGCAAATAAAAGAAAATATTTTTTAATTCGAGAATGCTAAAAAGTGTTGGAACAAAAATAAAGAAAGATATAAAAAGAATTGCATTTAGTTATTAAAATTTAAATAAAAATATAAGGTAGAAGTGTAAGTATAAATTTCTGAAGATTAGGAGAAGAAAGAGTTGTAAGATAAATATTCAGAAAATAAATCCGAAATTCAATTCGATAATTTTTTTGTGCTTAAATGTTAATTCAGGATAAGATTTTCTGGTAAAGATTATATTTACTTTGTTAGAATTCAGTGATCTTTCTTATAAATCTCTCCATATCTCTGAATGTAAATTTAGTTGTGTTATTAAAAATTTTAAGGGTAGAGTTCTAGTTTTTGCTTGGATATTCGTTTGTGTTATTTAATTTTTTGAGATTAATTCATAGTTTGTTTTTCTGTTATTAAAAAATTCAGAAAAATTCAATCTTAAATATTATTAAAAGAGAAAGTGAAATTAAGAAGATAGAGATAATACTTACATCAAAATGAATGTTTAGGATAAGGCCTACAATTGGGTGAAGTAGATTGACTTTTTTTGTAAACCAATTACGCTCAATATGAATGGTGATACAGTCTACAAAACATTCTTAGGGGGAATATCAACATTTCTAATTTCATTCATAATGCTCGTCTTCTTTTATAATACAGTAAAGATATTATTTATCATCATATTATGTCGAAATCTTCCTAAGAAATGTGATTAATCCTTTTTGTTTAATATATAAAAATAGATCAATTCCTTTCTCAATAAAGGTACTACCAACATTATTATCAACAAACTGCAAAGATTCAATCAATTTAAATTAATATTAAAATTGTATCTAAATTAGAGTAAATGTTCAGTGATTCTAGCAGATATTTCACTGATGATCCCCCCTTTATCAAACTAAATAGCTAAAATATGATGTTCGCTGTATCGATTTAGCAAACTAACTTTTTAACAAATCCATATTATGATATCAAAATAGAACATCGGTAAGTTTAAAATAATATTTTATATTTTTATTTTGGGTTTTAAAATTTAATATTTATTAGTTTTATTTTATAAAGTAATGATACCAGAAATGACCAAGGTCGTGTCCAAAGAATTGTAGTAATTTTATTTGATTATTGAGCAAATTTAACTTATTATCTTACTGACTTTATTCAAATACAGAAAGAATTTCCTCTTGAGCCTTGTACTTTGGAGCATTGGTAACAGTTGCCAAGAGATTATGATTGGGAAGCAAAGTTCAAAAAAATGAATTTTTCTGATTGGCTTTGCCCTAAGTAAATTAATTAATTGCTTCATAGTTTTTTGGGTCAGATTCTTTGGCTTTTCATTATTAAAGTTGACTACCAACAAAAATTTTATCCTTTTAATAATCAATTATTTATTATTAATTAATTAAATCTATATTCAAGATAGGACTATGAAATGGAATTAGGAGGCGTTTATTCAAGCAATAGTTTTAGTTATTATAAAATAAGTGTTGTGAAATGTGTGGACGATCTAAGCAAAAACAAAAAGTGTAGAACACAATAAGAAATAGCAGATAATTTAGCTTACAACGATGGAAGTATGAGATTTCAGCTTTATCAATCTAATAATATTGTAAATCCAGACTCATAAAATCCTGTCCTTTCTTATTTAAGTGATGTTACTTAATTTTTATTTTCTCCTGGAAAAGTATGATTAATTTATTATTCAAAATTGAATCTACAATGAAAACATTGGTTCTAGCTATCTTTATATTTTATAAAAAGTTGTTCATTACAGGCAATCTTTTTTATTCTTAAACTACTCTTACTGTGAATAATAATATTTGGTTTGGAGAAACTTTGTAAGCGACTGAGATCCCTTATTTTTCCCAATCAGAAACAACAACATAATATATTCCTGGGTAAGAAAAAGCATTTGCTAGTTTTTTTATGAGGAAAAGCATGTTCTAAGATGCAGTAAAAAGAGATTATTAGAAAGTAGATTCATTAATTTCCTATATTGGTGGCTTTGCTCAAGTAATTTAACTTTTAATAAATATTTAATAATATAGTTTTTTAATTAAATAATAGTCTATATTCTTTATAGTCTCATTTATAATTGGGTTTTTTAATGAAAGAGAATTCTAAATTGAGCTAGCCAACAAACTTTATGATTTCGAAGTTAAGAAATTATTAGATCACCCTTCTGAAATAAAAAGGTCATCGAATTAAATTAGAGAATCTTTAAGATCAAGTGAACATAAAAATACTCTGACTGAAGGATAGAAAATAAGAGAGATTATAAAAAATACAGCTTCAAGGAGAAGAAGGAATGCAGTTATTTTAAATTAATTTGATCCTATAATTGATTAATTAAAAAGCTTCTAAGCAAGTTTATCTCCTCCTTCAGAGTAAGAATCACCAATAGAAACTAGGCATGATCATTAATTGAACAGAGAAATCAGAAACCTCAATTCATGCTAAAGTACTAAAAGTGGTACAAGAGCTGAATCATAAGATTCAGAATCACATGAACAAAATCTTATAATATTCGATAAATAACCTCTATCAAAAATAAGAAAGAATTTATAAATAATTTGTGAAGAAGATTCAAGGAAAGAGGATTCAGCACAGTTATCTGTTTCTGATAAATTCAGTAGTAAAAAAATGTCTTCTTCACCTTAAAATAAAGAAAAATAATAATCACAAATTAGTATGAATTTTCTTTTTAGTACTTAATTGGATACAGAAGATAATGATAAATTTATTGGATCAAAGAGAAGCTTTACTGATTAGGCTGAGAGTAATAAAATGTCTCAAAGACTAATCTAATTAATTGATTTGAAAGAAATAAGTTAATAGAAATAATAAGATTTAGAGAATAATTTTACTTACAAAGCAAATAGAGACAAATATGAATAGGAGTAAAAAGTGAAAGCAGCGAATACAATAGCTCGCTTTATTAGAAAAAAGTAATTCGCCCCTAAAGAATAAACAAAAAATACTTAAAAATTAAATAGCCTTAATAACTAAATTAAGGAAATCAAAAAATAAGGATTATACAGAGTGAATAGAAACGAAGATAAAGATGAGTATGTGGGTGGAAAATTTAATTTTAAATCTAGAAGGTACACTTACTTACTTATTAATTAACTTACTTAATCCTTTTTTTCTTTTATGTTTTATTGTATTTTATCACTTATTTCCAAAAAATATTTAGATCATTCTTGATAAATTAATTTTAAGAACTCATCTCAAGACAGAATAAAGTCACTATTCATATTAAATACTATTTAAATAAATTGTGCTGTGGTAAGTACTTTAATTGTGAGGAGAATAAATTAATAGATAGAGCTTAAGAAGAAATAAACAAGGTAAAATATTTAAATTTAGCGCTGTTTACGAAATACCCAAATATTATTTATTTGTATTTGTTTAGGATTTAGATGTATTCTATATGATTGAAAGAATTAAAGAAGTAGATAAGCTAAAAAAGATTATATTTGATAAAGAACAGCAAATACTCTTTAATTTCTGCCCTAAGCCCATAATAAAGTTAAAAGATGATAACACAGTAATTATTCTTTTATATATCATTATTATCAAATTTAATTATGTGTTATAATTTTTAGATACTCACTAGAACATAGTTGTAAAGCAGAGTCAAATCTAACACAACCACTGCTTAAAATAACTCTTCAAAAGCATTCCCAAAATAAAGAAGATCAGTCTTCTAACAAGGAAAATTACTCAAACACACATTATAAGCTGTTAGTCAGTTTAAGAAAGGGATATAAAAAAATCAATTCTTGGAAATAAATATTTATAAATATTTATATGAAGCTTACGACACTATTATGGAACTCGATCCTAAACTCGATAAAAGGTTTAATAAATTAATTTTTAATTTTAACAAATAGCAATAAATGTATTTATAATATTAATTAAAATTAATGATATTAGAAAAAATAAGAGCTTAATAAACCAACTTGGCGATGAAATGAGAGATATTTTCAAAACATCTAAATTGTAATAATTTCATGAGAATTTCTTAATTTGTTAACATTTAATTACATAAATTAGGATCAAATTTGAAAGTAAATAGCCAATAACAAAGAAGATAAAACCTATAATAACTGACAATTTAGCTGAATATTATGATAAAGATTAAAAATAAGATGAAGGATAAACAGATTAGTAAGAATTAGATCAAGATAATTAAGAGTATCCTTAGAAAATAGCTTTTAGCAGAAAAATTAAAAGATAATAAACATTCAAAGAGATAAGCCTATAAGATAGCTTAGAAGATATAGATAAAGATGAATAATAAAAACCAAGTGCTATTTATGAAGAAGAAGAGGACTAAGATGAGGAGAAATCTGAGAATCAAAATTAAAATTAAAAAGAACTCATACATTTTTCATCTGAATCACTGTCAATTTACTCTTAAGATGTTAAAAAACAACCATAAAATGAATTAGATTAAATTGAAGATTTATTTACTAAAAGAGTATCCTTACAGTAAATAGATGGTAATAATAAAAATGAAATAAACTTTGACAATGCATAAATTCTAGTTACTGAAGAGCCATAATAAACACAATAATCAGATATTTCTTTCAATTAAAATAATAACTACTTTATCTAAGATCAAAATATTAATACAATCTTCTCACCAAAATAAGATGAAGATCATCCTTTTTAAAAAAATAGATAGCAAGGGAATCTATTCTAAATGGGTACAGGTTCGTTTGCATCAAATGGTTAAAGCCAAATTACAAATGAAGAAAGAACCAGTAATAAATGATTAGAATCTTGCTTATAATTATAATAAAATATAGCTTACAATAAAAATAAATAATTTTCTATAAAAAATTAACAATCTATCAATAAATAAATAAATCAATCAATCAATCTCATTCTTATTTTCTCACACCTTTATTTATTTAAAATAAAATATATTAAGTAATAAACAGTTACTTTTAATTAATTAATCAATTAAAAATAATTATGATTTAAGTTATATATTATTGATGTATTTGCATCTTGATTTCAAACAAAAACAAGCAATTTAATTAAATAAAATATTAATTTCAATTCATTCATTAATAATACATCTTTTAAAACGAGGTTATTTTGGAAAAAGTCAAAATAATAAATGAAAAAGAGGATTTATTAACCAAACTAGAAACTTTGGGCTTTTTTTCTACTAACTATGAATTCTAATGGTTTAAAAAATTAAGAGAAGTAACTCTTTTTTATGGTTAATTCATCCTCATTTTTTTTTTCTACAATAAAAAGATCCAATAAATCTTTAATAGAAGAAAAGAAGATATTAAGCAAAATATTTTGAAAGTAATTAATTTGTATTTTCTGTTTTTTAAACAAATTAATTAAGAAAAATAAAGAAAAAAAACAAAGAAAGAAAGAAAATAGAGGCTGATACGCACACTCTACTTCTCAATTATAAAGATAGTTATAAATCTACAATGAAAAATATTGATAACTTCTAACATTATCTAAAATAAATTGATTTATTTGGGAAGAGCATAACTTTGAATTTTGATAATTAAATTGTATATAAGACATTTTGTGGAGGAATAACAACTATTTTAGCTTTAATATTAATGATGGTTTTCTTTTACAATACAGTAATTCTTTAAGTTATTTAAATCTAAATTGATTAAATATATCTGTTATTCTTCTAAAAATAATAGATCTAAGCATTCTTTGATAAAGGTGAATATTGAATAAACAATATTGATATTTATCCTATTAAAATATTTAAATATATCAGAAAAACAATATACAAACCAAAGTAGATTTTATAATGATGATCCTCCTTACATCAAACTCGATAGATCTAATTTTATGTTTGCAATGCAAATAGAATAAGAAAATTTCATTAAAAATCCTTACTTTAACATAACTGTAGAGAAAGGGTATATTCATTTTTAAAGCTATTTGTCAATTTTATCTTTATTATGTTTAATATTAAAGGTATTATTATAGAGATTAAAATGAAATTCTAACTAAAACAAAGGTATAAATTTTAATTTACAAACTTTTTATTAATTTTTTATGATTCAATTAACTTCAGCTTACAAAAATTATCAAATTATTAAATTATCTTTAGACAACAGTACTTTTAGAACCTTGCACTTTAGAGCATTGGAGCGGACTTTCTGCAGACTATGATTGGAATAAGAAATTTAAAGACCTTAAATTTAATGATTGGCTCTGCCCTCCGTAAATTTTAAATTATGTTCATCATAACCAAATTCAATAACAAAATAATTTAATATAAATAATTCAGGAAAGATTATTCTTTAGAAATGGGAGGTGTTTTTTCAAGCTAAAAATTCTACTTCTATAGGATTGCAATAAAGGATTGTATTGATAATCCTAAAAATGGAGTGAAATGTAAAACTAATGAAGAAATCTAATAATTCTTAAAAATAAATTAATAGGGGTTCAGATTTTAATTGTATTAGTCTGACAATGTAATTAATCCTAACGATCAAAACCCTAAAAGTTCATATCTTAGTGATTTTGCTTAATTTCTCTTTTCTCCAAATAGCGTAATGTAGTTTTTTTATAATGTATTAATTAGTTATAGTTAATTTTTTAATATTTATTTATTAGAATAATATTAAAAACAATTTTTATTTGAATTGAATAAAGATATTGATTGTTTAGTTATTCTCATTACATTTTTAATAGAATTTTAATAATATAAATAGATGTTTTGCTCAACTAATTTATTTTATACTTAAACTACCCTTTAAACGGATGAGAATATTTTTATAGGATAAGACAATAAAGTTATCCAAATACCTTCATTTTCTAATAATGAAATGAGTATTTAATATACACCATAATAAAAAGGAGCTTATGCTGCCTTTTATATGCGGAAGAGTATGTTTTAAGATGTAATTACTAGAAAGTATTAAAAAATAGATTCTCTTATTTCTTATATTGGAGGATTTGCATAAGTAATTAATTTGTTATTTGTCAATAAAATCTTACAATTTCTTTTTAATTTTAGTCAGTGTTCTTTGTTTTAACCTTCATAATTGGATTCTGGAATAGTTTGTAGTTTTAACTTGAATTGGCTAATAAGTTATATGATTTTAAGATTACTGAAACCTCAATTCAAAATAATAATGTTAGATAAAAGAATTACTTTTATTACAAACACACTAAAGCAGCTAATCAGCAACCCCAATAGCCAATCAAATAAGAAGATATAAGATAGATAATTAAAGATAGAATTTTAAGAAAAAGAAGAAATGGTATTGTTTTCTCTCCAATTGATCCAATTTTATCTGAATTATAGCAATATTCTCTTACCCTTTAGTAGTTGAAATTAAAAACTCATAGTTAATCTAGATAAAAGTAAGATAAAATTGAAACTTCAATAAAATATTCTTTACCTAAAAAAATTGAAAGAGAATTTAAAGAAGATTATTACAAAAAATCTAAAATAATTTAGAGTTGTGCTTAATTCGAAAAAGAAAAAGAGAACTGTGAAAAATAATTACCTAAAAAAAGTTTGGCTGAGATACGTTGTATCAAATTATAAAACTTAAATATAGAAAAAAATAAAATAAATAAAAATAAATAAGATAAATAAGTATCTTAAATTAAATTATAAAGAAACTGTTCTTCAAACTCAAAAGAAACTATTCCATCATATGGAGGAAGCACTAGATTATCTTATAATGAGGAAGGCAATGAAATAAATACTAATAGATAGAATATAAACAAAAAAAAGATGTCAATATTCTAACAGTATAAAATGGCAAATGGAGAACATAACATAAAAAGTTAAAATAATACAATAGATTTAGACAGCATATATGATCATAATAATACTTTAACCAAAGAGGATTAATCTAACATTAAAAATAGATCTAAAGGAAAATCATTTGTGTATAAAGGATTTAATTTTAAATCCAGAAGGTATAACTTATTAATAATAAAATTAGTTACTAATTTATAATATAATTAAATATTAGATCTTTCTTAATAAATCAATTTTAAGGACTTGTCGAGAAGCAACATAAAATTTTCGTTTCTATTAAATATCTTATAAATAAGTTATGCTGTGGCAAATTATTTAATTCAGAGACAAATGAATTAATTAAAAAAGCACAACTTACCATCTCTAAAGTAAATTAATAAATTTATTTTAAGGTTTTCAATATTAATTATTATTAAAACTATAAAGGATTTAGATATATTTTAGCTTATCCATAAGCTGAAAGAAGTAGATAAAATTAAATAAATCATTTTTGATTAAAATTAATAAATACTGTTCAACTTCTATCCAAAACCTCTATTGAGCTTATAAAAAAATGATGAAGTATATTTATCTATAGATTATTTAGATCTATCAAATAATTTTTATTAAAAATGAAAAGCTTTTGACAAGAGCAGAGTTATAATAAATAAATTCTTTTTCGAGAAATAGACCCTCTATTTCTTAGAAAATTAAACAGAATCTTTTTAAATAAGAGAATTTAGGGATTAATAATTATAATATTGGCATGAGTGGAGAGTTGAAGGAATAAAATGATTTGCTTTCATATAAGTATCTTTATGAAGCTTATGATTCAATCATGAAAAATGACCCTAAATTATCTTAAAAGTAGCTTTTTAATGAATTAATTAATAAATATTTATTTAAATTAAAATTTATATTACATTTTTAAATTAAAGAAAAAATAGAAATCTAATAGAATAATTAGGAAAAGAAATGTAAGATATTTTCGAAACATCTAAATTGTAAAATAAAATTAATTAATTACATTCATTTTAATATTTGTTTTTACCACTTTTTAAAAAAAGATTAAGCTTTGAAAATCAGTCTCCGATGAATCTTAGAAAATAGATCACTAATTAATAATATAAAGGTATTGATATTGATAATCAAAATGGTTTTAAATTTGATTCATCAAATGAGAGCTCTGATTCGGAAGTTAAATCTTATCAATCTCATTAGGATAATAAATTAAATGAAATATATTGTGTTTAAACATTTCCTGAGCTGAATTAAATGAAAAATAATATTTAATAAGAAGTAATATAAAATAAAGAATTTATTGATTTTTCATCTGAAGAAGAAAATGAAGTTGATTAAAACATGCCTTAAATTGCTGAATACACTATGAGAATAAAAGAAAGAGAAATTCATTTAGAAAATAATAATATCCAAATAACAGAAGAACCTTTAATTTCAGAAAAAGACCTGAAAACATAAGAGATAATCGATTAATAATTATAGCAAATATAGACACCTGGTAAAAAAAATAAAATATGCTCTTCAACGTAAAAGTTCATAATGCCAGGTGAGTCTGATGAAGAAACAAATAGGCAACTAAATTTTGTATAGAATGAGAATAAAGATGAACAAAATAAGAATACTAATAAATGAATATTTAAATAAGGTTTAAATGGGTATAAAATGTTATTAGTTAATACTACTTTTATATTCTGAAATAAAAACCAAAGAAAACTAAACAATTAATTAATAACTTTGTAAAAAATAATTTAAATTAATATTAATTTATAACTATTTATAAAACTCGATATTATTTTTTAAATTTACATTAAACTAACTCTTTTTTAAATCCCTGACACTTACTCACTTACTCACTCAATCCATCTTTTTATTCTCTCCTTTACTTTATTTTTTATTCAAATTTAAATTTTAATCTGAAGATGATTGTTTTAATTTTTTTGGTTAATATAACCCTTCAGAAGAAGATAATTACTTTTAGAATTGCTTTTTTAAAGGAATTTTATCATCTTTGTTCTTTTATTTTTTTTAGTTTTCATCATTTTTAATTTTTAAGCTAGCACCATTTTATGAATTTTCATCGTCAATTACAATTAGATTATTAATTAATTTTGTAAGATCCTTATTTCTTGGTATAACAATTCTTATATTATCCTTTCTTATTTTATAGTTAGAATAGTTATTTCTAGTAATCCATTCTTTTTCTTCTGCAAGAGTTCTATCAGCATCGTAATCAAAGAGAAGTTCATTTCCTGCAGGTATATCTTATTTAGCATATAATCCCAAATGATAATCTCCTCTGCTATAAACACTACGGGCAAAGCAATTTTCTAAAGATATATGATGATTCATAAAACGACTCTTTTTTAAATTTACCATTGTATTTTAAAATAAATAAATTTTTCAAAAATGTTACCTTATTTCCAAAGTATTTTGAATCTACAAGTTTTTCAAAATCATTTTTAGTAAAAGTGTAAAAAATATCAGATTTAAGCCAACTTTCTCTTATTACTTACTCATCTTCACTAATATATTCTCCTAAATAAGATAAAACTAAAGAATGCTATTAAATTGGAAAGACATTATACAGACCTAAGCCTTAGCAAACAAAAGACATACCAATAACAGTTCTCTGTTAAATAAAATTGATTTTAAGTAAAAAATAACTGAAATATCTTAAAATTACCTCTTATCTCTAGTATAAGTATTCATTATTCTTACATCTATCTTTTCTAGAATCAAAGCATTCCTTACAATGCTTAATTAAAATATTATTTTAAATAGGGCTGCAGTTTTAAAAATTATTCAATTTACTTCAGGATCACATTCCATTCCCATCAAGAAGCAAGCACACTTCTTTGTTTTACATTGTCCCTTAGCACATTTGCATCCTTATCTTCTTCTCTTACATTTGAGAGGATCGCAACCACAATAAATATCACAAAACCCTCTGGTTGAACATCTAAACATAAAAAAATAATCTAGAAAAAGCATTTTTATATTTCTACTAATATTTACCCACAGTCTTAACAATTAATATCTTTAGGCTCTTCGTCATAGTAGTAATGGCAACATGGTTCATAATACATTTCTTTATTAAAGAAACATTTATTTGTTCTTCTTATATAAGGTTTAATTTTCTTTGTAGTTATTCTTGTATCTGAGAGTTTCTATAAAATATTTTCATTCTTAATTAAAAATACATAGATTTCACTACAAGAAAAATTTCTATCTATTAAGTTAAGGTAACATGGATTAAATGATAAGCGCTTAATACCAGCTTTGATATAAGCTATTTCAAATTCATTATAAGTCTTCTCAGAGCTTAACTATTAATTTTTAAATTAAATTATAAATTTCTTATTTAAATCAAATTTGATTATTTCAAAATTTAAAAAGGAATAAAACAATAGATTTGGATATTTTAATAATATCTTTTACTATTTAAACTTAGAAAGCTTATTAAAATTATCTAAGTTGATTGTTTTATACTCCAAACAAATAAATATTTATTTCTTAATTAAATTAATTAATATTAAATTTAATTTTCTACTTTCAAATTTAAATATTATTTCTTCAAAATTTTATAGAAAATTAAAACAATCTTAAATTATATTGAAGATATGTATTGAATTAATATTAAAAAAGGCATATTCTTCTTTAAGACATTCTAAAGTAATAAAAATTCAGACTTTATTTATCAATAGAGATTAAAAAAAGGTAAATTAATTACTTTTTCATAAGCTTATAAATTTAAATTTAGATAGCAATTTTTACTGCAAGCTTGTTTATCTATAGCTTTCATTTCACTGTCTTAGAAGTGTGCTTCTGTCCTTTTTTATGGATCTGGTACAAACTCATATTTTCTACCTGCTTATAGAATATCCCAATAGAATGTTTATAGCCATTTTACTTCTTTGTTATTTTTCGTATCCTCTAATTGAGTTAATGGATGTTTAAAATTCAACTCCTAATTAAATCAATAAATAATAATTACCAAATTTAATACAAAAAATAAATTACTTTTTTGTTTTCATGATTTCTGCAATCATAAAGATAACATCTATGACAGAAAAAAGACTTAAATGTTGAAGTAATTGATTAGTCAGTTATTATTTTATCATCAATTGTAATCCCATAAGGATATTAAATAGGATCACAGTAATTCTATAAAACATACTATTATCTAATAAAAATATTGAATTAAGAATCTTACTATTTCTCTTAAAATAAAATATCATATAAAAGATTAAATTTAGGTATTGTCTCTATTACTTTTCTTCAAATGTTTCTGATTTTACTTTCTATTTTTAAATGTAGTCTTTTAGAATTTCTATCACTTCTGGCTTTGACTAAGAAAATAGGTTTAACAAAAAGTCTATCAATAAAGTTTCCCCTTTTTAGAATTAATTTAAGTTAATTATTTGCTTTTTCTTCTCAATTTATTAAATTAATACTTATGTCTACACAAAGTACATGGGCATTCTTTTTTAAGAGCCACTCACTGAATAGTTCTTCTCTTGTTTTATTTTTACTATTTTTAATTTAGAATTCTTATATTAATTAATTATTTTCGTCTTCTCCATCATTATTTATAATTTTTAAACAAGGGAACAAGTTAGGCATAATTTCTCCAACCTATAATATGAAATAAAAAGATTAAGATATATTTAATTTAATTAAAAGAATGGTATTTTAAATTATTAAATTATTTAAAGAGGCTTATAATCATTTTAAAATGGCTCTCTAAAAATAAACTAAAGAAGTTTAAACAACCAATTATTAAATGCATTTAAAATTTATAACAAAAAATTCTATTTATCTGTTTTAAGAATATTTATGATAAGCTAAGTTTTTTAATTGTAGTGTATTTTTTATATGAAATAATGAACTTTACCACTAAATTCTTTCTAATAGGAATGTAATTGGAGTAAATATTGTGGTTAATTAGACACGATTCATTTGGACTCTTATCGAAATCATACTTTATCAAGACTCTTTATTCCTTCCTTTTTAATTCCATGCGATTCTTAAAGAAATCCTTTGCCTTTTCATTTAAAGTTCTTATCTTTAATTTTGATAAAGGGTTGCTTTCCTTTAATTCTGAACGCAATTTGTTGAAAGTTATTGCTTTTTCTACTATCTGTTTTTTAAGAATTAACAAAAATATTTTATAATTTCTAATATTTATGGAGAATAGATAATAAATATAAAAAGAAATGAAAGAAAGAAGATTACCTCTTTCATTAACCCATTAAAATCCTTTTCTGTATATTTTATTGTGAATTCTAAAGTATCAGCTATGATCTTTTTCTACTAATCCTTTTCCAACTTTTGGAAGACAGGTTTCATTTTTTCTTGTTTTTATTAGTAGCTAGGAAGATCTTATTATGATTGTCCATTGTTCATATTTTCAATATTTTAAGGTACCTCATCATGATTATTTTATTAGCTTTCTCCTTCTCCTATCATTTATTTTTAGCTATTTTCATTCATAATAAAAGGCGGGCTAACTAGAAATTTTGCAGACTTTAAATTAAGATTAATTATTTAATGATTTTGGGAGATTGTAATAAAAATAATCTTTTAAATTTGATTTTGGCGTAAGATGTAAAATGATAAAATTATGATTAATGCAAATATTTAGAATCTATTAAAAAACATATTACTAACTTACTGATTATCAAATAATTAGCATTAAATTGCAATGATATTATTTTTTAATAAAAATTAAGTAAATAATTTAAATCATTGTAATAATAATAATAAGATGTATTTGAATAAATACAATCTGTATTCTTTCAATTAATTAATATTCAATAGATAATCTAATAAATATTTTAGAGTTTGTGTTTAGAAAGTAATATGTAATAATTCATATGTTTTATTGGCTATCATTGATAATCCTATTATGTTTAAATAGAATTGAGCATGCTAATTAAATTAAAATCATTATTTATTACTTAAGAATCCTTTTTTATTTAGGTATACAAAATGATAATAGAGGATATTTGTAAATATTTTTGATAGATATTATAAAAGTGGTTTTTAAATTAAAAATGAAAAATTAAACAAACGATAAATAAATAAAAAATAATGTATTCTTCTTATAGAAATTGAATGAATCTATTGTTTTTAAGTGTGAGATTACATTATTTTTGTTTAATGATATCTCCAGTCTTTCAATTCTTCTATTTGAATCAATTTAATAAATCGACAACTAAATATTATTAACACATCATTGAAAATAAATTAAGAAATTATGGTAACATCATCAAATAAAACATGTTTTGAAAAGACTTAATCTTTTATTACACATTTGGATCTCTTTGGCCAGTAAATTAGGATGAATTACAATAGGAATCCTATATATCGGACATGTTTTGGAGGTGTAGTAACAATTATAACATTTGGTCTCCTTATTGTGTTTTTCTCTAAAAATGTAAATGTTTTTATTTCATTCAGAACATTTACTACTACCAATTAGCCTCATTGAGACATTAATTAACTTAAATATTTTAATTTAATAATTAGTTTATTGAGTTTATCCATAAATGTAATTATGATTTCTATTCATATTATTAAATTTAAGTTTATCTTAATGTTGATACTACATAATAATTAACAATTATGCTTAAATAAAGAGGAAATAAAGATAATTAGTTCATCAAAATATCTAACTGATCCTCCCGTATTAGAGCTAAACTTTACATCTTACATGTTTGCAATTCATGTCTAGTAGGAGAATTTTATTAATAAGCCTCTTTTTTTAGTGAAAGTTGAGTAGAAGTATGAATAACAATTTATATTATTGAAATATTAATTAAAAAAATCATTATAATTAATTAGAAAATATATAAGAAAAAGTCAGAATGAACACGACAAATCCTAATATGTATTTTTTATTTACCAGAATTAAACTTTGTTTTAAACTTTTATTAGAACTATATTTAAATGGAGCCATGCAGATTGGATCACTGGGTGGATCTTGATGATAGCTTTGATTGGGAGGCAACTTATTAAAGATTAAGGTTCGATTAGTGGATATGTCCAAAGTATTGAATTATATTTACAATTAATTAAATTAATTAATTAATTTAATATTTAGAAAAGATTAAGTTATTTATCTTTCAGGAAATTATGTAAGTGAAATCTTCTAGTTTTTGAAAATATCTGTTAATAAGTGTGATAATTAAGAACTCAAATCATTATATGATTGGGATTTAGAATGTGCCTCTGATACTGAGGTTTAAGCAGCCCTTGATTCTAAAAAAGGAACGGCTTTAATCTCAATCTACTAGAGCAATAATATCATAAATCCCTAAAATTAAAAACCTAACTAAGCATACTTATCAGAGGATTTGTTTTTTAATTTTTAGCCTGCTAGGGTAATTTATTTAATTTATTATTAAATATAATTATTATTCCATATTTTAGTTTTTTAGTTCTGCTGATATTTACATCTAAGATGTAAAAGTAATCACTGATTAAAGTCTTTCTCCTCGAGCTGAATATGAATAATAAAATTTTCACTTTTTTGATAATTAAGACTTTAGAGAAACTTATGAGGGTGGTAGTGCTACATAGTATGGTCAATTCTTTTTTAGAAGAAGTCCTATTAGTTAGTAGTATGATAGGTCTTTTTAGAAAATAGATGATTTACTCTCCTATATTGGAGGTTTTTTATAGGTAAGTTAATTAAATTAAATCAATTTAATGAGAAATAAAATTTAAATTAAAAATAGTTTGTTATTTTCACTCTGAGTTTTGTTGTAGGATACTTTAATTATTGGATTTTTGTGGTAGATATTGCCAATAAGTTGTATAGTTTTAAGAAAAAAGAGGATAAATCAATAATTTAGCAAAGATAAAAATAAGTATCAAATTTAATGAATTAGAATTAGGTTTAAGAAGAAATTTAATAATTATAATTTACTTCTAAAGTGGATATTCCATAATTAAAAGAGAAAGAAAATTTAGAGAAATAGAATTCAAAGATAAAGCAACCTGAATTGAGAGCAGAAGATATCAGACTAATTATTAAATCGAGGAATTAATCTTTAAAGTCTACAGATGCAGTTTAGGATTAAAAATAAAAAATTTTACAGAAGCATAAAAGTGTTGACATAGAAAAAGCATCAATTGTTCCTATTATAAAATCTAAAAGCTAACTTGGTTTTGATATGAATAAAGAAAAACAGTTTAAGTAAGTTTATACTTATAATGATTTATCTGTTGTATAGGAAAGCTAAAAGGATAATAACGATGTTAGTAACATTATTTCTAATATTAATTTAAATACAGCTGAAGGATAAAAATAATAAAGAAACTAATATAAATAGCCAATTAAACCTTCATTATTTACTCCTTTAAATGTTAATATTGACGAAATAGAAGATTAACCGACTGAATAGAACTCTCTGATCACTAATAATAATTTATAGACAAATGAAATATAGCTATAAGATAAATAAGTGGCTTAGAATTAGTTAGATAATGTAATTTCAAATAAATAAATTGTTTTTGAATAGGATAATACTCATTTGTGTAGGTAGTAATTTGAGCTGCAGTAAAAAAATGTAGAAAATAAAGATGAACTTTATTATGGGGAATAAAAAGAAAATCCAAAAATAAAGGGAGAATAGAATTAATAAATTAAAGAAGAAACTAAAGTAAACTCATTGTTTTAAGGTTTTAATTTTAGAACTAAAAAGTAAGAAATTAATTAATCAATAATCATTTTAAAATTGTGTGAATTTAATTTTGATAAATATTTTAATTATTTATAGATCATTTTTGATGTAGTAGTTTGACTCTATAATTAGCAAGAACACCCGCTTATCAATAAGCATTAAATTTTTCTTGAATAAAATATTCTGTGGGTGTTTATTTAAGTCTGTTGACAATAAATTAATTAATAAAGCTCAACGTTTAATCTCATCAGTAAATCAATTTTATTATAGTTTTTAAAAGATTTAAATTTTACTAAAGGATTTAGATGTCTATGTAATAATAGAAAAACTACAGGAGATTGATAAACTCAAGAAAATATTATTTGATTAATAGTAATAGATATTATTTGGGTTCGTTCCAAAAATGGAAATATCTGTAGAATATAATGATTAAAAGGTAATTTTTAATTCCAAATTTAAGGTAACAAGTAAGTTATTTATTATTTTTAAAAGGAGGGCTTTAACAGAGAATATCTATACTAAGAGTATAAGAAGAAAGCAAAAATGATATCCTCAATTCTATCCACCTCAAACAAATCCAAAAAAAATAAAAAGAAAAAAGATGAAAAAGTGATTGAAAACTAAAATTCAAATCCTTTAGATTCTAATGATAAAATAAAAGGAGAGGGAATTATCATGAGGAGAAATAAATTTAATGATATTGGTGCTTATAAAAAACTGTATGAGGCCTATTGTTCCATTGTTGAACAAAATCCCTCATAATATATTTCTGAGTATCTATCCTTTTTAAAATAATTCTTCTAAACCCTAAAGTTATTTTAACATTAAAAAATAGAATAAATAAAAAGCTAATTTAATTCCTTGGATCAGAAATGGCAGACATATTTTAGACTTCTAAACTGTAAATTTTTCAAAAAAACTTACTAATTAAATAACTCCTTAATTAATCCTAAATAGCCTTTCATTTTCAAATGAAAGTAGCCAAATTAGCATGGATATAAATCCTAAAATCTAAGATAAAGCTCCAAAATAAATTGTGTTAATAGAAGATTAAGCATTTACAGATAATTTGCAAAATAATAATCAAGAAATTGTAAACTAAGATTGTAAAGAAGATATGGATCTTACTAATTATGCTAATCAGAAGTTATAAGAAAATAATAAATAATTTAAAAATATTGATTGGTAAATTAATAAAAATAAATCTAATGAAAAGTTTGATAATTCTGAAGTTATTAGAGAAATTCCTGGAGAGAATTCATCAAACATAAAAATTTAAATATAAAATAATACTATGATTAAAAATAATTTAAAGGATTTATGATCAATCGATCTATCTATCTATCGAAATGTAAAATGAAAGTTTTGATTTACAAATTGTAATATCAGAATGATAATACAAGGCTGATAAATAAATAATAAATAACTTACAAAGGAATCTTATATTAAATTAAATTAAAATTAATATAATATTTAAATGGAAAATTTAAATTTATTTTAATTTGAAATAATAATGATTTAATACTAAACCGTAAACTATAAGAAATATTATATTGATTTATTAATTTACTAATCTAGCTAGATTACATTTCAAATCTGATATAGATATTTTTCTTCAAATATTCAATATTTTTTAACATGGATCATTTTATTTGCTTAATGCAATATATATAGGGTGTTCATGAAATTTTGTATAACTTTAAATTTTTATTTTAATTCAAGATCACTAAGTATTTATTGGTCATAATATCTATCTTATGATAATATTTTTCTTCTGATTTCATATTGTATAAATATCTAATATTTATTATTTATACTGAAACTTTAGATTAGTTTATTTAAATTAAACAATTCAATATTTCATAATCTAAAACAATAAAAGATTATTGTAATGACTTTACAGACTTTAGTTGCTTACAAATAAAGATAATTTCAAAACTGAATAATTTTTAGTTGGATAAAATATAGAATGAGATATATATACTCTATTCTTACTTTGATACATAAATTCTGTTATTTAAAATTCTATAAAAGATAGTAAAATATTGATTGTATGCATCAACTTAAAATATTTTCTATTTATTAAGTAATCAATACTTTTCATGATAATCTATTATTTTATTATTTAGTCACAATTTATAATCTATTTATTTATAAATACAATATAAATATCAGTCTATCTATTTCATGGCTCTCCATCGTCTTCATCTAGTTTGTTTGTTATCATTTCATTAATCCTAATATCCATTTCTGATACAGAATCAATAGTACAATATTCAATATTATCAATTTTTCTCTTAAAGATTTTGAACATTTTTTGAAGATAAGTAGTATCCGTAACGTTAATAAGCCTATAGTGAATTTATTAGAGATTAATTATTTAAGATATTTTATCAATATCTAGCTAGCAAGTACAGGCAATTTTATTACCTCCATACTATTTTCCATTAGGTGGAATATAAGTAAAATGGAATATATATCTCAAACTAGGGATTTCAGTATTATCTCTCCAGCTCATATGTTTAGCAGATTCATATAAACCATCCATCACAGCTGAAGAATTTTCACCACCTCCCCAAGAATCCAAAGATCTCATAAATAAAATTATTTCTTCTTCATCAGCTAAATCATAACTGTTAGTTAGATAATAACTCCTAAAATGATTTCTATAAGCAACAAATCCGAATTTAACAGATATATTTTATTAAGAAGTATGGTTAGTTATATCTTTCATAATTTCTTTAATTTTTTTTTTACATTTGCTTAAATAATTTATCATAAATCCAGTTGTGTCACAACAGAACACTATATCGATCATTCCCGTAATACTTTTTTCTCCTTTTTTTAAACTTTTTGTTTAAACCTTTCTAGCTTTACCTTATGGATACTCTTTTATAGATTTTTTTGAGATTTAATATCCAAGTTGAGAATTTTATAATCTAGTTGAAGCTATTTTACCACAAGAATTAGCTTGCTTTTTAAAATAAGAAGGGATTGTAGTTATTTAATATGGAAAATAACTTGGAACTATTGATTATATTATAGATTTTGGTGAGGAAATCTTGCTTTTTCTTCCTTTCTTTTTTGATTTTAAAAATTTGGAAGATTTTTTAATAGGTTTGGCTTCATTTTTCTTACCAGCTAAATTAGGAGAAATAGATTTAGTATTTTTAATAATTGTAGCTTTCTTTTACTCTTTTTATAACTTTTTAATAGTTTTCCCAATAATTTTCACATTTTTCTATTTTATTTTATGAGGTTTTTAAGTTTTACTTTTTTTTTGAGTTTTATTACTTTTTAAATTCTTTACTTCTACTATCTATTTTCCCATTTTTCAAGAAACACTAAATTTATTAAGCACAGTTTTTTATTTTTAATTTATTTTTTAAAATATTTATTATGGCTTTCTGTGATTAAAACACCAACCCATTTAAAATTGATTTCTGCGCCTATTTTTTTAATAAGAAATAATAAGACGTTGATCAATGAATTAAAATTTTCTGATCAAAAATATTGTTAGCTTGCTTGCTATTTTAAAATTTTGATAAATGTTGAGAATTATTTTTTATAAAATTTAGTGTAATATTCTGATAAATAATAAATTACATTACATTAATAGAAAGAAATTCATAAAGGTTGAATTAAATCATAAGCAATTCATAATATGTAATTGAAATTATTAAATATTTTAATTTAAAGTTATAAAAAGTTAAATAAAAAAAATATTTGTTTGTAAGTCTATTAAAAGTATTATTTTGATTTACATATTATTTTTTCTATATTTTATTTAAGCTAGCCGACTGAGTTAATTATTAGAGATCTATCATTTATTAGTTTCATAATGAAATATTTTACAAAAAAGAAAGAAAAATCTACAAAAAAGTAAAATAAATTAAAAATATTGACATTTTTTTCAATTAAATATTTTTATTTTAATTTTTTTAATGACTTTATAAGCAAGATAGAGTTGTTTAATAATAAGAATGATCTATTTTTAAATATATTTCAAAAATAAAGAGAAATACAAAATAAGAATAGAGTTAATAGGATATATATTATTAAATTACATTATATTTATATTAATTATTTTAGTATTTTATAGAAACAAACAAACAGTAAAAGTATAGATTGATTGATTGATAATTTCAAATTTCTTCTTCTACCATATCAGGTAAAAGTTCTCTGATAATCATGTCTGAAATCTTTATATCCATTTCAGCAGCTTTGCTAATAGAACATTCTTCATAATCAATTACCTTTTCTTTAAATACTTGAGCAGTTTTTTAAAGAGAAGTACCTCCAGTAGCATCAATAAGCCTGTAGTGGATTTATTTCATATTAATTAAATGTGAAATTTTATTAATATCTAAACCACACATACATCCCTTTCCTTATCCAAATTCTTTTCCATGAGGAGGAGCATCAGCAATATGGAAGATATATCTCAAACTTGGGATATGAGTACTATCTCTCCAGCTCATATACTTAGAAGAAACATATAAACCATCCATAGCTGCTTCAGGAGTATCTCCACCACCACCTGCATTTAATGTTCCTATATATTGTAAAATTTCTTTTTCATCAGTAAGATCATAGCTACTAGTTAGATAAGTGCTATCTTAATTAGGATGATCCCTATAGGCAACAAATCCAAATTTAACAGAAATTCCTTCACCAGAAGTTTTTTCTAATATTTTTTTCATAATTACTTCTATCGTATTCTTACATTAACTTAAATATGAACCCATTGATCCAGTAGTGTCGCAACAAAAAACTATATCAACCATACCAGCTGCAAGTTTTTCTCCGGTCTTAGTGCGCATTGGTTTTGCTTTCTTTTTATCATCTTTAATATCTTCAGCCTTAGCTTACCCTTTGAGGGATTTCTTAATAATTTAGTAACCAAGTTTAGAATGAATTAGTTCTGTTGAAGCAATATCTGAACATGATTCTACATCACTCTTAATCGCAATAGGTATAGTTTTAGTAACTTCTGGCTTGCAAGAAAGGTTTATTGGTGTAGCTGGAGTAAATGTAGGAGCAGGAATAGTTGGAACAGGAGAAGCAGCAACTTTTGCTTTTTTTCCTCCCTTAATAGTTGTTTTCACAGTGCTTGAAGCTTTTTTGATAGGACTAGAAGTTTTTTTAGTTCCTACTAGTTTTTTAGGGCTGGGGCTAGGACTAGGGCTTGCGCTAGAAGATGAAGAAGATGATGCATCTTTGTGAGGGGCTTTCTTTGTTAAAGCAGCTTTTTTTTCTCTTTCTTATTGTTTCTTTTATAAGTCAATTTTTTCTTTTTATTGTTTTTTTATAAATTTTTCAAGATTCTTAACATATTTTAAGCCTTCAGCTGCTGTTTCTTCCATAGTGTTTTATCTTTTAAGAGCTTTCTTAGGACTTATAGCTTTAGTTTTTTTATTGTCAATCTTTTTACCCATTTAATATGTTAATGTTGTTTTCCTATTTATTGTTTAGATTTTTTTTTATCAGAAATTTGATAATTAATTAGATTTTTATTTGACTTAAATTAATAATATTCAAATTCAACTATATTATTTATTTCTTAAATAACATAATTACCATAAGAAAATGTATATCCGCTCTTTTTTTTAATAAGAAGAATTCAACAGGAATAGTAGGTAAAATGCAAATTCTGATTAAATCTTCTATTTATATGTTCTACTTCATTATAAATAGCTTCGCGGCTATTAAAAATTTATGAATTTTGTAGGTAATTAATTAGTATCCTATTAATTCGTAATAAAGGTGTATATTTAAATAATAAATATAAAATTAATTAATTAATTTTTATAATTTTTTAAACCAAATATTTCCTTTAATAGCTTACATTTTTAGGTGAAAAAAAAAATAAAAAATTCTTAAAAAAAATGTAATAGAATTTTTGTAAAAATTGGATAGGTAGGTAAATGAGCAAAAAAAGTAAATAAATTAATAAGATTGATTATCATTTAAACCAAAATTTAATATAAACTTGAAATTTCTCATAGAAAGTAGTTATTGCTTTAATATAATAAATAGTTATTTCATTCAAATTTGTATGATGGATAAAAACTTATTATTTTATATTTAATGTTGGAAATTAATTCTTTCTTGATTTTGATTTCTTCAAATCAATTCAATAGAGACATGTGAGAGTAAAAGGAGAAAGGGATAATTATTAAAAGTTCTTATAAATAGGAATATATTTCTTTAATAATCAAATTACTAGTAATAAACCAAAGTAGAAATAACACCTTACTTATAAATTAATTGAATAAGAGTGGTAGAAAAAGAAATGTCAATTAAAGAATTCTTACTCAAATGCGATCTATTCAGTTAAAAGGTCAGGCTAAATATAAATAAAAAATAGAGCTATAATACTTCCATAGGTGGATTAGTATCTATCTTATTTGTAGGATTATTTTTTCTTATTCTTTACGATAAAGTAATACTCTTGATTTCATTTCTTTTATTTTGATAATTGCACAAGAGAATAAACTATTTTATTAACTATTTTTCACTAAAATAAAGGTCAAATAATTTGTAAACAAATGTAAAATTGAAAAAAATATAATATACAGTAGAGGAATTATTATTCATTAAAATAAATTTAGAACGAATTAATGTATCTTAAATTAGATCTGAAAGTAAAGATGATTAAGAGTTTGACTTAAATTCAAATTAGTTTATGTTTGCAGTAAATATTGAATAAGATGACAATGATTTTGCAAACAGTCCTTATTACATAATCACTGTTGAATAAAAGTAAAGTTTAATTTTTCGAGTTAGAATTTTTCATGAAGCTGATACACTAATTTTTTATTTATTCTATTAGAAATTATCTAATTTCCTAAGGGATTAGGAATAAAAATGGACCTAATTAAGTAAGTTAAAATAACTAAAGTTTTTAGAAATACTAAAAAAGAATTTAACAAAAAGTTTGTACTATAAATGGAGCCTTGCACTTTAGATCATTGGAATAATTTAGGAGGTGATTATGATTGGAATGGTACTTTCCATAATTTGAAGCTTAATACATGGCTTTGCCCAGTGTAAACTCTTTATAACTCCTTAACGAATAGTTTAATAACTTTTTTTGAATAACTTATTAAGAAAAGCATAGATTTTTAAGCTTACAGGAAATTATATTTCATAGAATTTTAATTTTTTGAAGTTTTCTATTCTTGAATGCTAGTAAAATTTACTTACAGGTCTCTCATGGAAACCTATATGCGCCAATTAAGTAAAATTCTTTTTGATTGAATTGATTTTATAGAGCCACTTAAATATTTTAGTAAACAATAGATAACTAATTGAGTAGGGATGGAAATCTAAAATTTCAAATTTATCATTCAAACCTAATCTTTAATCAAAATGATTCATAAAATTAATTGTATCTCAGCTCTGAGTTGTTCTTTGAATTTATTCCTAAAAAGGTATACATACTTCAGATATTTAATCATATTTAATTATATTTAAATTTATATTATAGACCTATTAAAAATCTAATATATTCTTCTCTAAGGTCCAAATATAATCTAATTAATCTTCCTTTTTTGAAGATGATTTTGTGAGTAATAATTTATCAATTTATGAACCAGGAAGCTTTAATTCCTAATCTCTAACTTATAATGGGTAACCAGAGCTTAGCAAGTTCTATATTAGAAGATCAGTTTATGATGTTGAGTTATACTTGAGATATAAAAAAGTATTTGAGTTACTATCATTTTTAGGAGGTTTTATTTACTTTGGATTTGTAGTATAGGCAATTTTATGTAAGTATTTAAACTATTTTATCTTTTAATTTACATTCGCATTATTAAAAAAAATAAGTTACTTTCTTTTACAGAATATAAATTCAGTTGTTGATTTCAAATTTACTTTATAAAAGAAAAGAATGTACTAACCTCAGGTATTTATCTAACTATCTATTTATCCTACATATTAAAAAACTTTAGTTTAATTTATTTTCAAATTAATAGTATAAATAACCATGTGTTAAGCGAACTTGAAATCTTAGCTCTTTGCTCTAGTTAGTAAGTTATAGGGTAGCACAAATAGCTTAATAAACATCCTCCTGATAATAATTTAAAGTTCTAAACTAATAAATAAGAATCAAAAAAGAAATCTAATACTAAAAAATCCTTTGAGATTATATACTTAAATGATCCACCTGAATAAAAAAATAAATCAAAGAGAGGATCATCTTAAAACTCTGTAAGAGTTATTGGAACTGTTTTTTAAAAAGGATTTATTAAAGATAGTTCAAAGCTACTAAGACAGCAATCGAATGATACTGGAAAAGGTATTTTTATAAATTTAATTAAACAATAATATTAAAACGAAATGATTAATAATTAGGAGATAATAATCCCTATTTAAATTATGACAATGAAGAAGAAGGGTAGAATGAAAAAGATAAAAGAAATAATAATAGTAGTTTATTTTGTTTAGATTAAGAAGCAAAGAAGTCTTTTACCTTTTCTTTAAAATACATTCTCAATTTATTGTTTTGCAATAGATTATTTGTTGGATAATCGTACATTTAATCTTAAAATAATATAAATTAAATAGAGAGCGATTTAGATGTAATATGGATATTACAATAAGTAAAATTTATGCCTATTTTAATTTAGGGTATAGTTTAACTGTCTCAAAGAATAAAAGATTTAGAATAATTAGTAATTTAATATCTATAATTTAATGGAAAACTAGCAAGAATTAATTTATTAAATAGGATTTAAATAAATAATCAATGGAAGTAAAGAAGAAAGTTGACAGTAAACCAGGTTCTCAAAGAGATATTATAAATTTATCATATAAAAGAAATTCACCAAATAGGGTATGGCATTTATTTATTTATTGATAACTTATTTATATTATAAATCAATTCAAATTTGCTGTCTATTTACTGGAGATTTTAATTTTTCATTCATAATTAATTTTAATAAATATATGATCTAATGAAATAGTTAAAATCCTTTAATTTATAGAAAGAATAGGCTATAGAAAATGATGAGTTATAAAACTTAGAGACTTACCACTCAAAAAGCGAATAAAATCCGACTAATTTACATACTGAAATTGAACAAGAAGAGGGAATCTTATTTTAAAAAGATGGGTATAAACTAAAAGTTACTCACACTAATAATGATCTCCCTAATAACTGTATATAATAATATAATCTAGACCAAGAAGAAGTAATTATAGACGAAGAAGATTTGAGTGAATAAAAAAGTTAACATAACATAAAATCAAATGAAAATAACATAACTTAGCAAAGGAATACTATTCATAATTAATAAGAATAAAGTAGTAACAATTCAAGTAATCCCTACAAATTAAGAAATAATAGCCACAGCTAAATTTCAAGCAACCAGAAATTTATTAAAAAATCTAATTTATCTGATATTTAACATTATACTTTAAACCCAAAGAGTAAAATTCTTTATGAAAGCTTCACATTGAAAGAAATTAATCAGAATTGTAATAATTTAGAATTATAAGATAATAGAAAAAGTTTGTAAATAATAATACCTTAAATAGTCGAAAGTACTGAAAGTATTGATAAACCTTAAAGAAATATATTTTCAAAACAATCAAGTATAGCTCTTGAATAAAATTAAAAAGAAAATGAATTATAAAATATTAGCTAAAGGAGTAAGAAAAGCATAAGTGAAAATCAAAAGAATTTTTATCCAAGCATAAATTAAATAATATCATATCCTAACTCGCCTTTAAACGAATGCTAAAAAGAAAAAAATTAGAATTAGGATAAAATTATATCATTTGGGTCTGATACATTTGAAGGATATTATGATAATTAAATTAAGTAAAAAAATGGATAACCAACAGAAACTGAAAGTGTGATAAGAACATTTACTGGATTAGAAAATATTGATCATAGATAAATCTTATATTCCTAAGATTTTACTTAAAATACTGAAATTGATAATAATAAATTATAGAATAGAGCCTAACAATAGAATAACATAGAAGATAGAGTCTACGACTAAAATCTTCTCCAAAAAGATTTATACATTCATAATGAGTATTAGTCTGAGTAATAGTATCCAACTAATATAAATAATTAGTATGGAGGAGGAGAAGAAGATGAGGAAGAAGAAAATGATGAAGACAGAATTAAAGATTTCTCACCAAATAATGTATAAATTTAAGAGTAATAAGATTATTTTGAAGATAGTGGGTGAGTATGTATGCATTTTCTAAAAGATAAAAAAGCATATGAATGTAATTAAGCTATCACTAATTTTTTTTAGTTTATGCCTTTTATATTTGTAAATAACTTTTCCTAGATTTCTAATCTGATTCAAATATTAAATGTTTTAAAAATTGATTTTTATTTTATTGAAATCCTCGTTATAAATAAAAAAATCTTCTTTTAAATTAGAATTTATTTTGAGATATTATTTATTATTAATAAATAATTAGAGTTTAATAAATTGAAATAACTATATGATTGTATCTTTTATCTTGTAATTATTTAATTATTAATAAATAAATAGTAAATCAACTATATTCAAATAAAACTAGATACTTAATAACAATAAAAATGAATTAGGATTTGATTCTAGATGAATAGGGAAGGTATGTGTTCAGATTATAATTCAAGCTACCCGAAAAGAGATTCGCCTCTATTATTGCATAGACAATTGAAGTTGATAAGGAATTGAATTAAACTGTTGTAGAAAAGGAGATTTTTAACAATGATAGTGATATTGTAACATTAATTTATAAATCTAAAGATGCTAAAAAAGTGAGATCTGCTATTAAAAATACAGTTGAGAATATATGCTTGTCTTTAGAAACTATTAATAAATTTAAATGAAATACCCAACCAACAATCTATCCACCCATCTATCTTATTTGTATATTTATTTGCATTACTTATTATATTAATATAAGCTTTATGACTTATTTATTGATATCTATTTTTCATAAATGAAAATACTATTACTTTTCATAAGGCTATCTAAGCATTAAGCAATATTGCAAAACATCAAAATGAGGAAATTTAAATAAGGATTAGGATAATGTTTCAATTAAACTAATTAAATTTTGATTGAGGGTTTATTTTTTGAAGGAGTAAGTAAAATAATCTCTACCTTTTTATGTCAATAAATATATATGTTAAGACCAACATAAATTAAGTAGATGCTATATATAAATATATTAATGTTAAAGAGACAATAATTATTAGTTTTTAACAAGGCAGTAGATATTTAATTTATTACACATTAGTATTTTAATCTTAGGATTTAGTAACACTAATTAATACATTTTAATAGGTTTTTTGATTATTTTAAATAAAATAAAATTGAGATATTTTTCAATTTAAATCTTCATCTTTTATACTGTAATTTCTTACTTTTAATTTATTTTACTAAGTAGATATTTCAGGGATTTAAGAATTGTAAGTGTGCATCTATGAATTGTTAGCACTTAATTAATTTCTCTTATTCTCTTGTATCCTCTTTTCATTTTCAAGTTTTTCTAACTATGAAAGAGTAGCTTTCTAACTATTAGGAACATAAATTTATTTATCATGATCTTATCTGTCAAGAATAGGTTTAGAGTTAGATTAAACAAATAATTATTTATTGTCTTCATAGTAATATTAATTATCATCATTATCTTCTACACTATTAAAGAAATTATTTACTCTCTAAGACTTTATAGCTGTGTTTTTATTTATGAATTCATCGATATCTTAAAACTAGTCGTATTTTGGCAAGTTTTTCTTAAATCCTTTTTAGTTTGTTAAATCTTTCTTTTGTACTTACTTATCAATTGAAGGATTCTTTTTATTACTTTTAGAATTACTTCTCTAATTATTTTACTTAATATTTTAACTGGAACCATTATTTTTATTTTTTAAATTCCTATTTGGGCTTTAGGAATTATTATTACTGTTTTGGCTCATTTTTCTATTATTATGATTAGATTAATCTTTTTCATCTACTTCTTAAATAGGGTTGTAGTTATATCCTTCATTGTTATTTCCAATTGACTTTGAACCTTATTCTGTAGCTAATTCTAACTATGATAAATGCAACTATGTTGGTTTTCTCATATCAAATTTGTTAATGAATATGTAATTATCTTTATATTCTGAAATCATTTAATCTTTCAATTCAAGGATATCTTCTTATTCTCTAAGTTTTTCTCTTAAATCAGATGATATGCTTATTAATTATTCTCTTTCTTTCTTTAGTCTTTCAATTTCATTTTTATGCTTCTACACTCTCTTTTAAATATTTTATAGTTCTTTATCTTTTTCTTCGATTTCTTAATCCTTCTCAAAGGCAGATCTCTATATCAAATCACTTTTTAATAATTTCTCTCTATAATTCATTATATCCATTTACAATTCACCAATTCTCTATTTTAAATCTGCATTTTCATTCTTTATTCTTTAGCTTTCCTATTTATTTTTTAAAATATTTATAAAATAATTGAAAAATAAATTAAATAATCTACTTTATTGGCATTCTCCATTTCAAGAGCAAGAGTTTCTATTAAATGTCTATAAGCTTCGATCTCACTTTCTTAAGAAGCTATTTTTTCTAACAATTTAGAATTATTTCCAACTAATTAATTTGATCTTCTTTATTAGCTTACATTATTCTGTTAATAAATTGGATTTGGATTGTAGGGATTTAACTTATTTTTCAATAAAATACTATTCACAAGTAAACTAGCAGATTTATTATTGCTTAAAAAATCTAAATTAAAATTCTTTGATCTCATTGGACTAACAGGTCCTAAATTATAGTTTAAATTGGAAAAATTATTTAAAAAAGCTGTATTTTAAAATGTAATTAATTATTACCTTCATCACCTGTGAATATCTTTTCTATTGATTCATCCTCTAATTGATTTTGAAGAATATTTGACTCGTTTTAAATTGTATTCTTCTAATTATTTTATGCTTCCATATAATCCTCCTCAAATTACATAGAATTGTTCAAATTAATTTTCCTCCTTCCTTTCTACATTTATTATTATTGCCTCTTTTGTCTTTAAGAATCTAGATTAGCTTGATTATTCTCTCCTTAGTTAATAGGATTTGAAGCTTATTATTACTGTTATTAGAATGTTTTTCTATATTTAACTATTTCTTAGATGAGTAATTCGTTTTCATTTTCTAAATCTTTAACTTATTTTTAAATTTATTCAATTTTTAATTTTAGTTCAGCATTTTCTTTTTGAATTTTTTGATTCTCTTCACTTTTATTCTTCAAATGAAAGTCTGTTATGTTTTTATCATTGATTTGTTACTTAAAAGTATGCTCTTAATTCTTTCTAAATGATCTAAATTTATCTTCTAATTCTTCAATATCCTTTTAGTACTTCCTTTCCTTTTCCTAAACAACAACTTATAAATTATTAGATTATAAATTCAACTTTTCATTTTCTATTCTTAGCTCTCTTAGTATTTGTTCATATTGTCTAATTTAAGAGTTATGATCTTCTTGCAAGATTTAAACTTTTCTTTCCATATTCTCCTTCACTTCTTTAAGCTTTTAATCATTTTTATGCTTTTTAGTTAGTATTTTCTCTGCCAGCTTTTCTTTTTCATTATTAACTATTTCCATTTTCTCTTTGAAAAGTACATTCCAATTGTTTTAAGCAGCTTTTAACCCCTCGATTTCTTTTTATTATGTGCTAATAGTAATTTAATAATCTAAAGATCTTTATTTAACATTAGAAATTTCTTCATTTAGCTTTTTAGAAGATTCAATATTTTTGAGCTTTTCATCATTTAACATTCTAAGAAGATTTTCATTTTCTAATAGTAGTCTATCACTTTACTTTTAAGTATTATATTCATGACTCTTTCTAGCTTCTTATTACTATTTTAAAACATCCTCATTTTCTTTCTTAAGCTGCTGAATTTAAATCTAGAGAAGTTCTAATTTTTCTTGGGATGTTTTATTAGCAACATTTATTGCTTCTTTTATTTTACTTTCAATATTCCTTTTTGATTCCTCTAAAAGCTACTTCAATTTCTCATTTTCCTCTATCTTTTCTCCTAATTTAGCTTGAAAGGTTTTATTTTCAAATTTAAACTATTCAATTTTTTCATAATATTTTTCTTATTAGTCCTAAATGTTTTGCATAGACTGATGCTGATTGAATTTGAAATTCTCTATTTCTGACTATAAGCTATCTTTTATAATGCTTTATGTTAATATATCATTATCAAACAATCATAACAACAATCAGTAAATAAAAAATAAAAACATCTATTACTAATGAATTGATTTTTCTCTTCTACAATCTGTTTTAAATGCATCATTTTTTATGTAAGCTCTTCAATATCAGAATCTCTTTCTTCAATCACTTATAAATTAAATTCAAAATCTTTTTCTAATTGATACTATTTCTACTCATGAAACTAGAGCAAATCTTCTTTTTCAGCCAATCTCTTTTCTAAACTCTTAATTTTTACAATTTAAATCTATTATAATTCAAGTAGCTTGGTCTAAAACTGATCATTTGGGTTAAAATTATTGCCGTAATTATCTTATTGCTAATTATGCTAGATTTCGTTTGAAATATTATTATTAGATTGTTCAAACATTTTGGTAATCAATTAACCACTAATTAATATCTTTAATATAAAACTTTTCAAATAATTAATGAGTAAGAAATTCAAATAATTAATTTTTAAAAGTTGATAAATAAATATTCAATCAAAAGCATCCAATTTATAGAATGAAATGTAAAATGGGAAAATAAAAAGACTAATTTTTGATAGAATATCACTAGAACGATTATGCAAATAAAAAATAAATCCTGCAATCTATTATTTATTTTTGAAGATATAATTAAATAAAAACAATTTATAAATAAAAAGTTATATGTTATAGACTTATAAGGCTAACATTTACTATAGGAATTTATTCACATTATATTATTTAATATGATATTTATGCACTTTTAAATGTATTACCAATAAAATATAGTTTGTAATAGAAAAGGGATTTACTCTAAATAAACAAAATATCTCAAATAAATCTATTTAATAAACTAAAAAGTATTATTTAGAATGTTTTGACGACTGTTATAACTGTTTTATACTATCTGATATTGATAGTAAAACATTATTATAAAGTAATTTTATTTGAAGAGTATGAAGGTATGATTAATAATGGCAAATAAATAAATAAAAAAGATGTAAATCAATAAGAGACAGAAATTTAATTAACCAACCTTTGTTATATGATACATTTCATTTTTAGAATCTACAATTAGATCTATGTAAATTAAAATATAGAGAGAGTGAGAGAGAGAGAGAGAGACAATAATCAGTGAATGATAACAATATCACTAATAGAAAGTAAGAGCTTTGATTAACAAAAAAACAAGAAAGAGTATTAATATTCATTAATTTCAATCATTAATTTACAAAAACATTAAAGAAAGGGGAACGATTTAATTAAATTTCTTTTATCAAAAATTAATTATTATCAATATTCATAAAAATCCTCTTTTTCAAAGTAAGAAAGAAAACAAAAAAATAAGTATACATATTATGGATAAGGATAATTATCAGCCAAAAATGAGTGGATTAGATGAATAGTATAAGCAATTGATGTTAGAATAAAAACTCAAATAAATTTAGTAATAAGAAAATGGAATTAAAACTTACATGCAATAAGACAGCTTTAAGGAGCACAATCATCCTATAACCTCAGATAGTAATTCTCAATTCTAAACAGTAAACAGAATGTTTGCCTCTACTACTCTTTACGATAGAAACTCCATAGTGAGCTAAGCACAAAGACACAGTAAATTGCAAAAATCTGTCATTTTATTTGAGTCAGGAGTTACATTGGGAGATCTTGAGTAGATGAAAATTACGAATATGAAAGACATTAAAAAAGAAGTATATTTTTGATAGCTTTCAAGGTTATAAATAGCTTAATTTTTCAACATATCATAATAAATAGAGTTAGATATTGTAAGAAGAAATAGGAAATGTAGATGATAAAAAATTTGTAGCAATGATAGCAGATGAAAATATTAGTAAAAGATTATCAACTAGATTAACTGATTCGATGCGACTACCACGTTAATGTAAAGAATGGATTATTTATAAAAAGATATATTTTACATATTGTTATTTAGATTGAAAATGTAAGGAGTTAAAGACATCTTTACTGAAATGGTTTTTTTTCAAGTAAATGAGATATGGAAAGTATTTTGAAGCTTTTTATGAAAAACAAATAATTCAGGAAATTTAATATTATTCTCAATTTTAAATAAAGCTACAAAAGGAAGTTGCAAAATGGATTAGTGCTCAACGAATGATTTGGCATCAAATAATGCTCCTATTCAAATAGAATAAATAACTTTGCAGGATTAGCTATAAAAATCAATGATAAAATCACGTATACTTATAAACCCTGAAATATCTACAATTCAAGAATAAAATGAAGATCTAATTTCAGAATAATTAGAAAAATAGATATAGAAGGAATAAGAATTAGAATAACCTAACAGCATTAAGCAATGCTCTTCTTTAAGTAGTGATGTTGAGATGGATATTGATGAAGAAGACTAAGTAGTAGATGATGGTAATTATTTCTTTATTTTTTTAGACTTTTTTAAAAATATAATTTTGCTAATTGAATAAAAAGATAAAATAAATTTTTTAACATTAACTTAGAAAATTGTAATGTAATTAATAAAATATAAACCATTCCTGTAATGAACATTGCTATTGCTGAGAAGAATGTTGTCACTTATAAACCAAATGCAACCACTAATATTTAATTCTAAATTGGTCCTCTCTTGGAAATCAAGGGATATTTAAAAAAGAGAAGTCCCTAATATATTGTTGGCTGGCAAGTAATTTAATTAATTAATCAATTCTATTTTTTTTTCTCTGATGTTATTTAAATTATCTTACAAAATAATTTTTTCTAACAGAAAAGATGGTGCATATTAAAAAATTAGAAGCTATTTTATTACAAAAATGATAAATCTTATAGACAGTATGGCGTTATTTGCTTCAATATCATAAGTTGCAGAGCCGAAGTAATAATTAATTAATTAATTTCTGCTTACCTATAATTTATCCTAACTCTTTTATATTTAACATATTAAGCTTGTAATAGGAAAGAAATCAAAAACTAAAAAACTTTAGTAATATTTTTAGCCAAAAATAACAAAAGTTTCTATAATTAATCTTTAATTAAAATAGCATTTCATTCCCTAATTGTGATAAAACATTTACCTTTAAATCTAATGATCCTGCTCAACCAATAGAAATGTGGTATAATTAAGTTGTTAACCACATAGTATAATCTTAGGGATACAAACATAATCTTACCCTTGAAGCCAAAAGGTTCTGGAGAGTAATTATTTATTTTAAAATTGTTTTGAATAATAATATCAATAAATTAAAATAATATTAAATAGGATGATAGATTAAGCTTATAAGAATTTTAATAATAAGCAGACACTGGTGATTTAATATTATTTAGAGGTAAATCAATAGAAGCAAGATTATAAAGAGCATTCACTGGTAGTGATTTTGATCATGTTGCTATTGTTTTAAAATATTCTACTTCAGATATATTTATTATGGAAGCCCTAGGAGGGAAAATAGTAAAGCTATTATAATTTTTAAGTGATAATTTTCATTAAATCTAATTTAAAAATTATAGGGAAAAGTGATTTTATTTAGATGGAATCTGTTTTCTAAAAATAAATGGTATGAATTTTATGATAAAATAGTCTATAGGAAACTGACTATGAATAGGACAAATTAAGCATTAACAAACTTCGAAAAGTTTATATAGGTAATAACAATAAATTATCTTTTAGATTATTTTACATTTGATCATCAAATTATTTTTTGAGAGTAAAGTAATCGAATAAAATTTATAAAATAGTTTGCATTAAATAAGAAATATAAATTCACACTGGGAAAGATAATGAGAAAGAAAACTAGTGCTAAAGAAGAGAGTGATTAAAATGAGCATAGAACATTCTTCTGCTCTGAATTGATAGCTTCTTGTTTTAAAAAATTAGGAATTCTATAAGAATAAACTGCTTCATCTTCATATTTACCAGGTAATAAAATATATTGATTATTTAATTCAATAAATAATTATTTATTATAATTAAATAGGGCATTTTTCATTAGAAAAGGATTTAAAATTAAAAAATGGTGCAACTTTAACTCAAGAATAAGTTATAGATTTTAGCATGCATTGAAAGAATGAAATAAATAGAACCAACCATATTAAATAAATCATGATGGTTTAAGTGGTAAGAGACTTATTCCATTCTAAGATATTTACTCAAATATCTTTTTTTATTGAACTAAAATACGTTTTTAGATTGGAAATGATAATTTTTAACGAATTATCTGTCTATCTATCTACATACCTACCTACCTTAACAATGAAATATAATTAAAGCAGGAAGGAAACTAATAATTAGCAAATACCTAAAAAACATACTTATTAATTACTAACTTAATATAATATTAATTATAATATACCAAATTAAAAACTACTACAACTAAATAACTTGCATGTGTTACTTTATTTAATTAAAAATAACATTACAACTATTATTAAATTATATCAGAATCTATCTATAGATATTTAAAATCAATCCAATAAATCAATATTATTTTTTATATTTTAACAATTCAATAAAATATTTCTATTCTAATCATAATATACTAATTATTTTTTTATTGTAAAAACTTAAAGTATATTCACTTAGAAATTAATTAAGGTATTTAACTTTTGTAATTATTTCTGCTGCAATTATTGATTGTAAAAACGCAGCAACAGAAAAAAAGATATATTTTATAAACTATAAATATTTGAAATGATATCTTTAATTGCTATCTTAACTACATTGTATGCAATAAATTAGTACAATAATTTTGTTTAATTAACTCATTTAACTTTCTTGTAGACTATTTTTTCCTTTCCTTCTTTTTCTCTTTCTCTTTTCTTTCTTTGAGTGTTAGAAAGTTAAGAATCGTCTACTTCTTCTTCACTACCACTACCCATAGATCTAGCCATGAAGAACAATTTAATGTAAGGAACAACCCACTTCCAGATGATGTATACAGGAACAACAAAATATAAATACCAGAATCCAGACCAGAAACAAGTTCCGAACTCGATACCTGAGTTAACAATCAAAAGATCTAATTAACTTTCATAAGATCCAGATTCTAAACCTAAACGAATTCTGCGTTCAATTGAAGAATAGCATGCATAATTAACTAATGTGAAAAAACCTAATTCTAATAAAGTATTGAGCTAAAAGAGTTCTCCTCTAAAGAAATAATTAACCAAATAGAAACCAGTTACTATTAAAATAACTGTTTGGAAATATTTGACAGTTTACTATCTTTATTACTCGTTTTTCTTTTCACTTTTGTTAGCCATTTGTTCCTTTTCCTAAATTAATTTTTGAGAATTTTAATAAATTAAAATTTATATTAAGATTTAATTTTTCGAATGAATATAAAGATTCAATTTGTTAGTGAGCAAATGATTAATTATCTTTCACACGTAGGTATTCATTTGGATTTATATATACTAATTTACTCACAATTTGTATTATACATCTATCTACCTATTTAATTCTTAAAATAGTAATCCCTAAAAGAGTAGCAAATAATTATTAAAAGTAGAATCAAATTTTAGTTAATCTAAAATTATATTTTTTATTCAAAGATTAATAAAATTATTCTAATTTGTTTTTTTTAATTTTTTTAGCAAATTTATTATAAAATAGAATTAAATATTACTCTTTTCAAAGTGGCGGCTGGCTATTTTTTACTGTAAATTGCTTATTAAAAGTAAAGTAAATGATTTCTTTTATAAGACTAAATTTTCTTATTTGACCTTCGAGATTATTGGTTGATTTTTATTAGATTACACTTTATTTTTAGTTAAAAAAAATAGTAAATTTTTTCAAAATAAAAAATTAGTAATTATGTAGATAATAGTTAATAACCTGATTGAAGAGATGAGAGATTTCGATTTGGATTTTCTTTAAAAGAAAATAAATGCATTTTCAATTTATGTTTATTATTTTAAATGAACCAATCCTTTTCCTAGTAAGAGAATGAAATATTCTCAGTAAAATAAGCATAAGATAAATAGGAAATCAACTTTGAATATGGTTAGAATATCAAAGACAAAGAAATATTAAGCCCTTCTTTTCTTTTCTCTTTTACTTTTAAAAATTAATGCTAAAAGGTGAACTACTTAATTGAAATCATTTAAACCAAAAAATAGGTATTTTTATTATCTCTTGAATGATTTAATTATTTTACTTAACAAAGTTTTTACCAGGAAAGTTGAAAATAATTTAAGATCATCTAAATAGAAAAAGTAATTTATAAAATTTGTTTGAATTTAATATAGAGATATACCACAAGCAAAGATACTCTCTAAAAATAGCTGTCTTTTTCAAATAAATTAGCAGCTCTGTGAATTTTAAACAACTTCATTTGAGAAGAAATCTATAGAGATTATAATTAAATAAAGTATAGAATATTATTAGTAATAATTATCTGCTTTAATTAAGTATTAGTACAGTAAATACCATAAAGATTGAAAAATCGATTGCTTTTGCTCATCTGAACACTAACTAGTTAAAGAATAATAAATCAGCTAAATCTAAAGAATATCCTACACGCAGACTCTTCAAGACATCAAATATGCAGTAGCAACATGAAGAGGGAGAGTTAGAGAAGGAAATAGAACTGAATGAAATTCACATAGAGGATTCTTATGAGAATTTTAAACAGAGGAAAATAAATTATTTAGATAAATTGAGTGATTATAAGAGACAGCTAGCAGTTTTTATTTAAAAAAGATAAATAACAGGGGAGGAAATGATAAAATTATTCCCTATTTCATATACATTCTCTATTATCATAGGAATTCCTTTCATGATTTTTGAAGAAGTGAATTGGTGTGTGTTTTCTCTGATCCTGATTTCTTTTTTGGGAATCCTAACTCATTATCTTAATAAGAGGCTATTGATAAAGCTTTTACTTAGATTAATCTTTACTTCTGTTCTATTGCTTACTCTTGTAAGAAAATTAAAAGGTGATTATTTAACAAAAGTAGCTTCTTCATCAAAACTAGAGATAATGTTATTAATGAAGATATTTTTATATGGGCACATATTTATAATTCTTAACGATTAATTTGGCTTATGGGAGATTGATTTTATTATTGCAATCATGCAGATTTCTGGTGTTGTTTATTTAAGTGATGGCTCTTATAATACTTATACATTTTGGACTTTAATACTCTTTCCAATTTATTTGTTTTTTAAAAAATTTTAATCTGGAATGTGGGTACAGTAATATTTATCACTTTATAGGGAGAGTGCTCATCTCTAATAAATCTTTCACGATCTTTGGCCTCATTCACTATTTGTTACTACACTGGATAATAAGAATTAAATTAATCTTTAATTTTCGAATAGGAGAGCAAATGATGTTATAGCTCATGAAAAATCATTTGCTTCCTACTTTTAAAAAATTAAATTTTTCTAATTTTAGAAGGATATATCCAATATCTCATTAGGTACTTATTCTAAAAAAGATAATCTTTTGAAATTATTGGAAACTAAGCATCGTAAATTTGAGGAATAAGTGGTATCTAACTAATAGATTGCAATAATCCCACCTTAAAAGAGTAATTAAATAATTCGAAATCCTCAAACTTCTAATTAATACTTGCAATCGCAGCCACAGGCAAAATAAGTCATCACGTAATCCCTTAGAAATAGTGATAAGAATAAAAGTATCAAACTAATCCCTTAAACTTCTTCAGTTTCTCCTTCTAAACATTATCATTCCTCTCTTTCTAAGCATGTGATTTCCGAAAATGGTGTAAATAATTTAAAAGAAATAGATTTTGATCCAAATAAAAGAAAGAGTACTAACATTTGGACAGACAATGGATTCATAAAAAATACTTTAGCAGATGTAGAAGATGGTTTTTAACAAAAAATAGATAAATATGAGGGAATGTACTTCTACTCACCTGATGATGAAGAAAAATTTAAACCTATCACTGTAAAAATATATTACTATTGCAAAAGTGAAGAGTCAATTAAGTCTAAGTCAATCTTTTAGAAGGGAAGTTCTATGATAAATACTAGTCTTTTAAATGAATAGAAGTAAAGGTTCTTATTTGTAGAGATAAAATCATAAGATTCTAAGCTTAGTAAAGAAACAACACCTAACGATATAATCTCCAGTAAATAGAATTAAAATTCGAAAGCTTCTGATAAATTAGGGTTACTGAAAATAACAAAGAAGTTTGTAAAGGACATTAATTAGCATTTCCAATCTATAGTGAGTCCTTATAGATAGCTAATGGAGCTTATGGTGAGTTAGCAGTACCAATACAATTCATAGTTGCATATGATGCAAATCTAATAATTATAGTAGCCTTTATAAGTTTCTAATTACGACATTCAAACAAAACCTATGCAGTAGTAATATCAATAAGTTGAAGCTATAGAAAATAATAGTTAATTCCCCTACCATCTCGAATATATTCAATCTCAGATTAATACTCTAATTGACCATCTGAGAATTCAATTAAATAAACCTACTAAATTGATGGTCGAAGAAATCAACATGTAAATCCTCTTTCAAGACTTTTTTAAGAATGTTCAGGATTCAGCTTATAGAAAAATGGATTATCAATTAGAAATGGATACTTCTAGTTTTCCTTAAAAATATAAGTAAGATCCCGGTAGAGTAAAATAAATTCTACATTTTTTGTTCAAGAGACTTGTAACTACTCATGATTGTATTAAACCAAAATTTATTATGAAAGTTTGCTATGTAAAAAAGAGAACAGAGAGCTTATTTAATCCTAATTCTCTTTCTTTTATGGATTCTCGAATAAGTTAATAACAAAGTAATGAACCTTACAGAAAGAGTACTCACCAATACAGAAAATCAACATTAAAACAAGTCTCTAATTTGTACAGTAATAGTAACTGCTTTGTAGTAGAACTCATTCTTAAGGGACATTGTAATTTTGAATCAGTTATCAAGAAAGAGTAGCTTAAGGATAAAGATAAGCTCTTTAGAACAATAGAAAAATTAAGCTAGTATTTAGGTTCCCATTAAATTGAATTTATCAGTGAAAAAGATTCACTTTTAAGAAAATATGTGTTTTCTTTGAAAGAGGTTACTCCTAAATAAACTCAAAATATTGATGAAAAGTAAGAAGCTTCTAATTAGACTGCTTTGGTAAATGAAAATGATAATAAATAGTAAGAAGTATAAACACAAAATATAGGCTTAGATTCTAATTAAGCAGCCGATAATATATAGAATAAATAAACAAAACAAAACTCTCCTACAAGTGTAAATAATTTAGACAAATAAATATTTTTCCATCCATCTCACAATAACTCTCAAGCCAATTTATTTAAAATTGAAAATCACCCTTTAAGTACTCCTAATAATAGACTCTAAAATGCTATATTATTCTCACAAATGAATGCTTACTAAATTGATAATAATTTTTAAGATTAAAGCTAATAATCAATGCAAGAAATAATACTTGAAGGCATTACAGATTCTTAAGTTATTGTTAATTAACCAATTTAATTTTAATCTAAATTTATTAAATGAATAAATTCAACCAACCAACCAAACAACTAATTTAGATCATTTTTGACAAAATCATTGTAATTAGATTATTATGTATTCAATTTTTATTAACCACCCATTTATAAGTTTTATCAATAATAATAAAAATATTTTTATAAACATATTATTAAAAATGAAATACATCTACTCATCTTTTTTATTCTAAATCATAGCTATTTTCCTGTTTTAAACTCTACTTTAAATTTCTCTAACTAATAAACCTCTATCCAATTTATTTAATAAAGCATCACAGTTTATTTTCATTTTAAAATTATATTTTATTCTAAGATTAAGGTATAATTATCTGTATCTTAAATGTTTATCTCTTAAGAAAAATTTCCTATTATTAAAATTGGATAATCTATCAATTATTTTTGAAGCTAAATGATTTCTAATCAGAAATTTTTTGTCGACTAAGTTGTGAGTAGAATTTATATTATTTGATAATGATTTTCTTTTTCTATAGTTATAAATAATATTAAGTATTATGAATGATATGTTCATTGGGATTATTATGAAAATTATGTACCGTGTTATGTTTCTTTAATATTAAGTAGCTTATTCTTAATTTAATAATTATAAAAGTAAAAAGATTGCATACTAATTTTTATATCCTTCTTATAGATATATAAAATTATAATAAATTATTTTATTAAATTTAAGAAAATTAACCAAATTTATTAACCATTTGAGAGGAAAATGAAAGTCCCTCTTAAAATTTCTATTATTTTTTATTTACCTTTAATCCTTATTTTTTTCTAGTAATTACTTATGGTTATTTATTTGCTAAAAAATATAAAAGAAGTAATGTAAAATTAATAGAATTTATAGAATTAATTACTAAATAAATTTCTTACATTTATATAAATTAGGTTTAGGCAAATTTTTATTATTAGTTTATTATCAATTTTATTTATATTTATAAAATAGCTTATTTATGATTGATTGGTAGGTAGGTAGGTTGGCTGATTCAGTGGTTTATTAATTGATTTAATCTTTCTTTCTGATTAATTTTTAAAATTATATTCAATTTACTTAATTTTTATTATTTGACAAGTAATCCTTTTTTAATATTAGAAATATGATTATTTCATTCAATTAATGTAAAAACTTAACCTAATAAGGTAATGAAATCTAAACCTAGTATTGTAAAAAGCATTAAAACTGATACAATAACAACAAAAGTTGATTCGTAGTTACTTAGCTTAATGTAAAAGGCAATAGGAATAATAAAAGCATTTACAGACTAGAAAAATACTCCAGAAAATAGAGCTATTAATAAAGGATCTGTCAGAAAGAAATTGATTATGAAAATAATTATAAATATAGCAACAGTTATAGCATAAAATCTGATTTATCTGACAGCTATATGCGTTTAATGTAAATTTTAATCTTCGTATTTGTATGTATCATTTGGTAATAATTATCCATGTATATCATGTTGTTGATTATAATTAAAGTGATTGTTATTTGGAGAATTTTGATTATGTGCATAGGGGTTGTTATAATTAGCACCATGGTGTTGTTATACATCTTATGATGAAGATTTAAAGAATTAAGGTTATTCAAAATGATCTCTATCTTCATTTGGGTATTCGAGTGTAGACTACTTGTCTATTTTAAAAGATCTAAAAAACTTTAGTAAATGAGACCTAGCAATCGAAAACTATAACGGAAAATTTATTAAGGAATAAATAACATATACTAGTAATGCTATTGAAGAGAATGTTATGTGTAAATCCAATTGGCTGAAAGAAACTAAGTAATTTACATTTCTATCTAAATCAGTTGTGCTAATATATCCAAATGAGCCTATGAATATAAAGCATAACCCTAAAATCATATTAGCATAGAGAGATGTTCTAAGCATCTTTTTATCGCTTGGCTTACGCATGAATTTATAAACATTGAAGAAATTGATATGGATATCTAGCAAAAAAAGTAATACTGATAAAGAACTAAAAGCATAGCCAAATTAGAAGTCATCAGGTGTGAATACAAAATCACCTTTCAATTCTTAAGTTTATAGAGTAGATACAAAGGATATGAGTGTAAGAATAATCATGCTCAGTAAAAAGGTAACATTGATTAATTGTGTAAATGTTGTTTAATGGTTTATTACTACAAACAAGCTCATAGCTAGCATACACATAGCCATTATGATTAGATAGAAATTATAACTCTCTAAGAAACTTAACTGAGATTCATTATCATCTTAAATTCCTTTAACGTTCAATATAAATTACTGTAATTGTTTTGCAGCAAAATACATTAGCATAGTACAATTCGAGAATTTAGTTAAAAACTATACAATAAATATAAAGCGATATCCGCTATTCCCTGAGAGATATTAAGCGATTGTATGATAATTACTCCTACGACTTAAATTTTTAGATTTTAGTAAGTAGAAGAAGGAATAATTGCTTACTGTGACCAAGGTAAGGATAAGGATAATAGACAATAGAATTCCAAATTAGCTGAAAAAATATGGTAGTATGGCGATTGCTGAGTGAGAAGATTCACTTACTAAATAAATAATCCCTTTTAATCCACTTTTATAAAAGAACCTGTTATTAGCCTCATGGATTTCATTAATTATTCTGCCATTTTCATCTGATAAAAAGGATGCATGTGGCTCTCTATCTTCTTTTAAAGAGGCAATCTCTTCAGTTATTGGCTATGTTTAAGTCTTTTATCTAGTTTTGTTATTATTATAAGTAGCTGGCATAATAGAAGACATATTCCTTGAAACATTAGAATAGATATTAATATCTTTTGTTAAATGAGTCATTTTATTGTAGCTTTTGCTTCCTTAATGATTATTTAAGGTATTTTTGTTAGATCGTTTACTAGGTATATCTTAAACTACTTCAGAGTTCTGTTTACTATTTATAAAATTATTCAAACTTTACTAATGATTTACACTATCGCTTCTTCTATCATATATCAATGTTTCTTAAAATATCTTGTCGCCATCTGTGTTTTTTTATAAAAAGTTACTACTTCTTCTTAAATCCTCGCTTGTTGTACTAATCTTATTTCTTTTTTAGCTAATTCTCTTGGAATCTCTCTACCCTCCAAATATTAAACTAGGATCTCTCGATTAGTAGGAATTGTTGGAGTTGTTTTATGTTGAGTAATTAATCCCATTTTAATTTGATTGTTTCTCCATTAATTTAGTAAATTAATATAATATATGGGGTCTAAAAGGATAAAATGATCAATCTACTCTCCTATTAATTTGAAATAGCTTTAATATTATTTTACTTATTGAGTATTTTTCTTTTCTACTAATGCTATCTATTTCTTTTGAAAACCTTTTTAAAAATAATACTCCCTCTTTATTCCCTAATTCCTTTAAATTTTTCTTTTATAATTTAACAGGTATTAATATTCACATAAACTTAATCCAAGATACTAATTTTTATGGTCTATATAATATTAAATCCAAATTAATATGAGGACTACTACTTATTATAAAGTTAAATCTTATATTAGTCCTTATAGTTATTTTCACGAAATCCTAATCCTAGAGTGAATAATTTCTATTTTTAATATCAAGCACTAAATTGTAATATTTAAGAATTTTATTTAATTTAGAGTTGAAAGTATAAGAATACTGACAATACTATTTGATTTATTAACCACCATACAAACACTTTAAGGGTTGTGTAAACATTTTTAAAAATTTTGTTAATAATTCTACATTTATAAATTTTCATCATTATTAAAATTCTATTATAGGATATTTTTTAAAGTTCCATAATAGAAATAATATATTGTTTTTCTATCTTTTGTAAATTTTAAGTAAATAAATGCAATAAATTATATCTAAAATATTTATTTTAACTAAATGTAATGTTAGATGCTATTAATGTTAAGAAAATTAACAATCGTTAACTATTTTATAAACCTTAATATCATAATTGATGGGTTCAAAAGATATTTTTTGAAATAATCCAAAAATATTGACAGTTTGGGAATGATAGCAATGGCTTAGAAAGTTTTAGGCTTTTTGAAAGAAAATGCTTAGATAATTAATTAGTCAACCAAATACATATAAAGAGATTTGTGCTAAAATTCAAATAGATATTAAACAATTATAGTAATTGGGTGACTGATTGATTGAGGGTGCTTGTAGGAATAGATTATAATAGAAACACACAATTTCTAAATGTTCACATATTTTAGATTAGAGTAAATCCAATAAAAAAGCAGATATTGATTACTAACTTGATATTATAAAGAAAGAAAGAAAAAAAAGAAAACAAAAAAGAAGCACTAATTAGATTTATTATAAATTAATAACTTCAATTAAAGTACAAGAATAATATATTCATGAAATATTAAAAAATGAAATAATTAATAGAATTTTATGTTATTCTTACCTTATGTAGCCTAATGAACTATGGTTATGCAAATTCATTTTCTTGTTAGATACTCAATGAAGATGAATTTTAGGAGTGTCCTCCAATTAATGAGCCAGTATGTGCAGTTGTAAAGAAAGGTTTAGTACAATGTGAAGAAGCTCAATGCCGATTCACCTACTAAAACAAGTGCGAGGCATGTAAAAATAGTAAAATAATAGAGTTTGTGATAGAAGGCCCTTGTGAGGATTACCCCAAAAAGGCAGTTTTTTGTAATCTTGATAGGGCCGATTATTTGATTTGTGATAATTCTAACACTAGAAGAAAAAGTATGTTAAATTTTCTAAATTTTTTTTCATTTAATTTTCAATTAGATAATTTCTTCAAGTCTGATCAATTCAGATTTTATGTTTTATAATCATTTCTTTTAATTAATAATAAATAATTAAAGACAAATCACAGAAGGTATGTGGATTCTTTAATTTGAATACAAAATGCAACCTCAACCCTTGCTTTGAAGAATACATTTCTAATTGTGAAGCTTGTAATAATGAACTAGTTGACTTTTATCTCAATGGCCCCTGCCCAATTCAATCTACTTTTTAACATTGAAAAAAGAAATTGAATGCTAAAATTAGTAATTCCATTTAAATGAATGGAATATTTGAAACAAAATTTATTTATTTATCCTAACATACTTACTTGTTTGCTTGCTTGATGCTTCCCTAAATAAATTCTTCTAAGGTAGCTGACGAAAATATAACAATTTGAACTTAAATACAAATTATATTAAAAAATTATTTACATATTATATATGGTAATACTACTATGCTTATTCCAAAATTTTTAGATTTATATCTTTGTGAAATTCAATAAGTAACATATTTTAATTCAAAAAAAAAAAAAAATTAAATTATTTACATAAATCTAAAAAAAAGTAAATAGTGACAGGTATAGTTAGGAAAATTAGAAAAAGAATAATCAAAAAATGTATGAAGTTAGTTAGATTTAATATGACTTTCTTTTGATAAAGAAGTATAATGATATGATTTGGGTTGAATACTCTAAGTACACCCTCCCAATTATAACAATCTTGTATTTAATAAAGATATTCAAGCCTGTTGATAATTCTAAAGCAAAGCACCATAGCGATATTAAGAGATAATGGCATGATTATATAACCATACCTTGTATAATACTCGCTCCTCTTTATTATGTTATAGATGGAATTTGTCTAATTCTCACAAATCTTGCTTTTGAATAGCAATGCAAAATGGATATGCTATATCATCATATTGTCAGTGCTATATTTTTACCTCTAGTTGTATTATCCAGACACATTCCTTCATGGTAGCTTGGCCCTGGTGTTATGCATGCAATGCTACTTACTTTCCCAGAACATACTTGGCTAAACTATCCTTACCTAGTTATTATGGTTGTCTTCAATGCTAAGCTTTTTTCTTAACCTTACACTAGATTCTTACATTATAAATTACTTAAGTATGGAGTTGGTATTTTGTATGGATGCTTGATTGTCCTATGGTATCACTCCTGCTCAAATTAATCAGAAGATATCCCTTCGAGAGTAACAAATGTTTATGCCACTGAAAACTACTTTTCATTATTCAGTACTATTGACGAAATGGGTAGAGTTATTTTCAAAAGAAGTTGAAAAAACTAAAAAAATTTGGCGTTAGAAAGAATAGACATAACATAAACTAAAATGAAAGTATGAATTTAGTTTTTTTTGAAGAGTAATTAAAGAATAAAATTAGTTAATTGATATATTGAAACTAGAATTTATCACAAGAATTCATATAATTATGATAATTATTTTTTTTTTTGAATACATTCCAATTTATAACTATTTGTATTTAATAATATTATTAAGCATATCTTAATTATCAAAATATTTCCAAATATTTTAATCAAATCTGCAAATTAAAAATATTAAGATTATTCTCAATTAATTTCTCTTTATTTATTTCAAATAATTTGAAAACATACATTCTCTTTCTAAAGCTAAGAAGATATTAATACAACTGTATGATAGAATTTTAAAGTATTAGTGCTAATAATATTTCAAAACAAAAATACTTATTATTCTTGTAAAAGCTAAAGAGATGAAATAGGTAGTGTAATAAACTTAAAATAAAATTTAATAGAAGTATTCTTAAATTGGTTATAGAAGAAGTTGATACATTGATTGATTACATTACATAAATTTTTATTTCCAATAAATTATTAAAGCAAAAACTGGAAATAAATTTATTAATTGATACAATTTTAAACATAGTGATTTTGGGAAAACTTAATTACATCCATCCATCCTCTTTAAGGATCTACTTTTATGATTTAACTTTCAAAATAAGATTAAGTTTTTTGATACATTTCATAAATATTTAAAAAAAATATTTCATCTATTCTTTATTGCTTTATTTATTTTATATTTAGATAAATAAGAATTTAGTATTATTAACTAATCTATAAATAGTAATAAATTATTAATCCAATATTAGTATTTTCTTTTTCTTGTCAGGCTTTGCTAATGGAATAAAATTTTTGATCGAGATAACTAATTTAATATTGATATAATAAATCATTTAAATAATAAGAAAGAAATGAGTTAGGTAGGTATCAATTAATTCTTTTTTAAATAGAAAATCTAAGAGATGAATCATCTATTTCACTATAAACCCATTGAATTTATAAATTTGAATAATTTCATTAAAAGTAAAAACGATAAATAGAACAATTGAGTATTTTAGCAAATTTTAAAGAAAGAAAAAATTCCCTTCTTTTTAATTACTGTATTCTGATTCATTTTTTTACTAGATCATTCTTAAAATCTGTTGTTTTCTTTTATTTGATTGAAGAAAGATTAAAAATGAGATAGCTAGCTTCATTACTTTATAAAGCTTTCCTCATTAGATAGAAAAATTAGAGATCTGATTTTGGATAGTATTAACTTACATGGAAACTGATAGTTTATTTTGCAAATCAATATGGTATTCTTTCTAATTAATTATTAGTGACGAATATTCTATTTAATAGAATAGAGTAATTTAGAGATCAATAGATTGCTGCATGAATAAATTAATTCATAATAGCATCATATGATCAAATTATAGAGTAAAAAGGACGTACTAATAATAAAAATATACTGCGTCAATTATTGATCTAAAGGAAATTTATTTAACTATCCAAAATAATTGTTACTTACTTCTTGATACTCTCTTTGTTTTCACTAAATTATCATCTATAGTTTTCTACTGAAAAAGCCAAACAAATTATTGCTTTTTCTGTCTAAACTTTAATATTTACAGTGTAGAGCTAAAAATATTTTTATTAAAATACATTGCTAGACGCTCAAAGGAGGTATTAAATAATTGTGAAAATATTTAAATATGGTTAGAATAATTTGAGAAAAGAGAAGAAATACATTTACAACAATTTGTTGGTTGGTATCAAATTTATCAAGGTATTCACAAAATATATATTTACATTTTTACAAGGTTTTTTAATAACTAATAGGAAATTGAAAAGAGATAATAAAGAATTTATAATAAAGAGAAGAATATTAGTATTTTTAAGACACGAGAGAGGGAGAGAAATATACTATATGATAGTATATAATAATTTATTTTGTATTATTTTATTATATTATTAGTATTTTATTATATTATTATTATACTTTATTTAATAATCGAGATTGGTGATTTTAGTAGATGTTTGGGGTGTTTGTATGTTTGTTGGTTTGTTTGTTTGGTTGGTTGTTTATGTGTGGTTCAGTTTGTTTGTTTGTTTGATTGTGTGTTTATTTGTTTGTTTGAATTCTCACTTTTATTAGTTCTTATAAAAGCTATATTCCCTTAAGACTACTTCATAATTCTTAAGTTGCTTTACGAATCCTGCATTAGGATTTATGATGGGCCTTTTTTCTTTAAGATAGTTGAATGAATCTTCATAGGATTTATTTTGAAATTTCATCATAAAAGCTATAATGATAGTAGCACTACGAGAGATACCTCTTCTGCAGTGGATTAAAATATTTTATTTATTTTAAATAGCATTCAAAATAAATTAATAAGTCTTATCAAAATGAACTTTAATAGATTCCATTTCATTATCAAAGACAACAATTGTTTTATGATTAAATTTTTCTGGAAGTTTGAAGTTATAATTTCTATCGATTGAAAGTACCGATGTAATTTTATTATCTTCTAAGTTAGATATATTTGCAGCGTAGTCATAATCACTGATGTAAATACCCCCTAGATCAGCAGTGGGTTCTAATACGCAATTGATATAAGTTGTTAATATTTAAGAAGAAGGTGAAAGTGGTGAAGGGCATCTTTCTTTCTCTTATTAGGGAGTATCGACAAGCTTAGGCTAAGGTTATTATTCCTTACTTGTAAGATTAATCTCTTAGCTTAAGCTAGAGGATGCTATATCTTTAAGGGATATTTTGTGATTCAAATTTGTATTTATTTTTGAATTAACCATAGGGTTTGATATCCTCATCTAACAATTTAAGAGGCAGTCAAATATGATTGCATCCATGAAGGTTCTTTTCTAGTAATAAGGTAATTATTGATCATAAGTAGAGGAAAAGCTAGTTCTATTAGTCTTTATCATAAGATAGTAAAATATATTCTATGTTCTAAAGTTGATTTTTGTTGAGTTTTTATCAGATTTTCTTCTTTTCCTTTTATCTTTTTTTTTTGTGATTGTATATTTTTTTATTTTTTTTTTAATTATTTGTTTTATGATTGATAGGAAGGATCTTTCAAAATATAAGGATAAACTCATCGCCTATATGCTGCTACATGATTTTGATAGATTAAAAGCTAGCTTCTATGAATAAATCAAAGAAGATTAATAACAAATAAATAATTCTTATAAAATCTTTCCTTCTTTGATTAATTGCAGTATTTATTTATTTATTAATTTCAAAATAATATAAACCAGCTAAGCTAACTAATCTATAAAAACTATTTACCATCTAAAATTTGATTTTTCAAGTAAAAAAAAAAAGAAGAATAAAAAGTGACTTGCAAGATTAAAGTTTTTTGGTAAGAATATAAATTTTTTTCTTTTTCTTTCTACCAATAAGATTCATTAGAATCCTTATAGATCTATTATCTCTTCAAGCGCTCACTTCTTCATTTTTAATTTATTTAAAACATTAATTTTTTTCAACTTCTATTCGTTCTAATTTTGGTAACATTAGATGATTTTTTCATTTCAAATTATCTAAGTAAATTTCAGTTTGACTAGTCATTCATAATCAAATTGCTTTACTTTGTTAATATAAATAGTTAGTTGCTTTGATAATTATGATAATTTGATTGATTGAAATCTCTCACTGTTAAAAAGGGGGATTGGCTCAACATAAATTATCCTTCTAATAGATATAAACAGATGGTTTGAATTAGACCCCCCTCCTTTTATGATTTGAAATTAAAGCTGTGAATCTAAATAGGAATATGAATTTTATAAATTGATTTATTAGAGGGACCCCTCCAAATAAATATATCATTAGATAAGCCTTTAATGAATAAATAAAGGCAGGTTCAGTATAATTTGATAGTATACTTAACTTGAATTAAATAAAGGCAAAAAAAGTACTAATTCTTGTAAGCAAAAACAAGATTGTAAATAGATAAATTATTTTCCAGTTAATATTGATTAATTGTTGAAAGAAAATAAATAAGCTATTTCCATAATATATTGGGATTTGTAAGCATTTGATTTCAAATCCTTGTTTCTCCTCTCAATGTAATTTAAAATTTCTTTTATTAAAGAATTTAATAACACAAGAGACTTGAATAAAAATTTAGCTAATCGAATGAATATAATTGAATTGAGAAGACCTTTATTTAGGCTGATTGTGATCCTTTAGTATTTATTTTTGATACTAATAATGCATATTATCTTATTTTCTTCTATTTTATTATAATTTGATGTGTGTTACTATTGATTTCACTTTCCCAGATAATCAAAATATTTATGATTTAACAACATGACAGTTTACGTAACATTTGTAAAATCTTATCATTATGGCAAATGACTCAACATTTAATAGGTGATGTACCTTATACAATGGAAAAAAAATACACCACCAATATTTCGAATTTATTATCCTAAAATTAAAAAAATATCTTCTATTAAACTCTACTTTACTTTGCTTCGTTAAAATTAATTGAAAGTTTATAAAACGGATAGAATAAAAAAACCTACAAAAAGTGGCAATTAAAATTGTCAAATAATTTAAATTTATGATGAAGAATAAAAGTTGATGTCTGATCTTCTTTTAATCATTTCTATAATTTGATTTAATATCCTATAAGCCGATTATATTAATTGGTATTAGATATATTTTTTATTATGAATTATCTAGTAATTATTATGTAATCCTATTTTATAGAGATTCAACTTCTTTGTAATCATCCATCAATTATTAATAATAACAAATATAAATCTAAATAATCTTGATTTCTTTTCTCAATTTCTATTATTTCCAACCCACTAAAAGACCATACATACATTCTTCAATATAATTAACTTACAAAACTAAATGTATCTTATAATTTCAAATCAACTATTTTATTTATTTAATTTTAGCTCTTTTTAAATATAGTAATTTTTGTGTTACAATTACAGAGTTCACAATTGCCATTTATTTCTTTCTCGCTTTCTCTCCAATATTTTTACGAAGATAATAAAAACACAGATTAGGAAGTTTATAATATAATTTAAACAGAAATTTAATTTATTTTTAGAATTATAAATTTTTAATATAAATTGCTAAAAGATTAATAATTTAAATATGTATTTTCAATTTTTTAGTTTTTGATTTTTTATCAATAATCTAAAAAAATAGACTATTAATTTATAGATTAAATAAATAATAAAAATAAATCTATTTTTATATTTTATATAAGGTACTTACTCTCATTATCCTTATTTTGTTAAATTGATTTGTTATTCAATAAATATGAATAAATAGCCAATCTTTAATTCAATTATGTAAGGCTCTGAATATTTTTATTAATAACAATTCAAATTAGATTGATTATTATTAGGAATATCTTTTTTATAAATATTTCTATTTGTTTGTCATTTATCATTAAAAATAGTTGGATATTATAAAAATTAAATTCCAAGATTTTGTCTGCGAAATCAAAACTTATATTTAAAAATGTATTATAATAGTTCAAGCGGAAATACATAATAAAGCAATCAAATCAATACCAATTCAACAAGGGAAAGTAATAATACATCTAATAGCTAAAATTAAAATACTAACAGCACTAGTAGCCAATAAATGAGCAGCCATAACTAAGGAAATTTATTGTAGAATTAATAGATTACCAATTCAAGCAATAATTTAATGTCTAGTTAGCAAGGAAGTAATACAGGTTCTTCCAATAATTAAAATGGAAATTCAAATATTGGAAATAACCAAAATATAAGCAATAGCAGTAGTAATAATCCAAACAATAACAATATAAATAAGAGTAAAAAGAGCAAGAAAAAGGATGAAGTTACTATTGCTTTCGATATTGCTTTAGGAAATAATAATAGACTAGAATTCTCTCATTAAAAGCAGTTTAAAAGAGATGTCAATAAGCTTCTTGATTTAGATTCCTTTATGAGTAAATAAAATGAAAGAGAAATAAGCCACTTCTTCTCTTTACTAAATAAAACAGTTAAAACTAATAAAATTCACTATGATATTCTATTAGAAGTAATGATCATATTCATTAATTTTAATTTTTAGACATTAATTACTATAAAAAATAAACTAGATTCTGATAAGATCTCTCACTCAATTAACTATCCATGATACTTTAAGTATTTATACTCACCCTTATTATGAATTAAAATATTAATTTCATCAAATATGTATTTAAAGGTATCAAAGAAATAGAAAATCAATTCTATTAATGTTTCTTTGACCTCAATAACTCTAATTGCTTTGTAGACAAAAAAGTAAAAGGAAAGATATTCTATGATCAGACACATGAAGGGATATATGATTAGTTTCTCGAAATCCTTTAACCATAAAATGAAAAGAATTGCTTAAAACATTTAATATTTTTTAGAGTAAATTAGCGTTAAATATCCTTGATTAAAATTATAATAATTTTACTTTATACCAAAAGAAACTATGTAGAGGATAATAGGAGATAGATGAATAAGGCCTAAGTATAATTTAATTAGCTAAAAAAATTTCTGAGAAATAAGCTTTCACTGCCAATTCATTAGATATACAAGTAATTTTGTTTATTTCGAAGATGTGGTGGATGATTACACAAAGCTACTCTACAGTTGAAGGTATACTTAATTACATTACATGAGTGTATTTTTTGAATTTATAATACTAATCGACCCTATTGGTAGATAAATACGTAAAAATGATTTATAAAGAAAAGGGGAAGAGCATGAAGGCAGAATATGAGACTTTAAAGTAGCTAATGGGCTAATATAAAAAATAACTTCCTATCATTTTAGAAAAAATGTATTCCTATCTATTGAGCGAATTAAAGAATCCTTATAAAAAAGAAGTAGTTTTCTATGGAATGATTCTATTTATTCTATACATGTTGTGCAAGTTTAAAAATGTTTTGAATTCTTAATTAGCCAATCCCACTTTTATGAGTTTACTAAATACGCTTCTCAGTAAAGAAAACGCCTAATTCATATTTCCAGTAAATTTTGATTAATTACTGTATAAATATCTAAGTTAATAATTTAATTTTAAGAATTTAGGTTAGATTTAAGTGTGTTTTATATCAGAACATATGATGCTTAAAAAATTTAAAAGGTGCATAGCTAACAAAATGACTCTTTTAGAGACCTTTGAATAAATTGTTCAGAATATTATTTCAAGTAGCTTAATTAATAACAGCGAGACATTCTTCAAGATTCTAGAATTTCTTGAACTAAAAAGCTAGGAAAGCGATGATATCTAATAATTTTACACAAATATTCAGAATAAACTACTTTTTTAATCTCTTATTGATAACTTTCCTCTTAATTCGGTCTCAAGTTAATCGTAAAATACTTTACCGGATATCTATTTATTTACAATTAAATTAATATTTAAAACTAAAGATAAGCTGTAAAGAAAACCTAGGAGTTCTTTAATTAAATGATAAAAAGAAATATTTCAGTTAACAGTTGCTACTCAATTTACTATTTATAATAACTAAGAAATAAGAATGATATTTTTGAATTTGTAAGATAAATTCTCTTGCACCCAAAGGAATCTTTAAGTTCTAGCTTCATTTCTACCCTAGATAGTATTAAACTTCTCTCTCCTACATTGTATATTCTTATTATTACATTTTATTAAATTTTACAAAAATCATTTTTTTATTCTTTTAAAAGTCTTAAAATAGCTGAGAAAGTAGCAAAAACCTTAAGAAATGAACAAGAAATAGCTTATTTTTTAGATAATATTTAGAATTTAAACAAATATTTGAGATAGAAATTGGAATAAAACTAATAGAATAAAGAATTATTATAATTTATTTAATTTAAAGACTTACTAATGATGCTATGCAATGTCCTATTTTAGTAATACGAGCTCGTGAAAGATCGTAAATAAGAACTATTGAGTTTCTTAGTTTAAGTTTTGGATATCCTTTAGGAATACTGCTTAGAAGATATTGATAGCTACTAATATGTTAGATCTGACATTCAAATTTCTTGTGATTTTATCAGACTAATTACAAAATTTCTTCTCAATAACCTTCCGTTTGATGATTCCATAGTCTAGTATATACTTATTATCAGTAATATTTAAATTTAGCAATAAGGGACAATTAAATTTAAAGATTCTTTTGACAAAATAATTAGTTACAAGCACTTGTTTATTTTCATAAAAGAGAATAATGACACTCTTTCTAGAAATTTAAGACTAAATTATAGGATTTTCAATTTAAAATCAACTGAAGAATATTGATAAAGACTGCATTCTTTAGTATGAAAAAGATGAATTTACATAAACTTCCTTAGATTTTTTTAGAGAACTTAATTTAGGTATTGATTTAAGCAAAAAAATAAAAAAAAGTAGATTGGTTCTTAATGAAAAAGAGTCTCTATCACTCTTTTTGCTTAAATTCTTTTTAAAATAAAATCCAAAATGCAAATATTTGTAAAATATTTATTAATAAATTTAATCTTATTAATACTTATTTCGCTAATTATTTATAGATCTGAATACTCTTAGCTCATTAAGGAATAAATTTATCCAAAGCTGAAAGATGAAGATATCAAAAACAACTGCAGTTTAAGTCGTAAAATTACTGAAGTGTATTTGTTTGGATTTAAATATGAAAGAAATGTTTCAAATTATGCTAATTACTAGAAACCTTTTTATTCAAGTCACCCATTCGATGAGTTTATTAGAGATTATATAATTGAAAATAAATTCTTTTACTCAATCATTTATCTAACATGTTTAAAAGCAGGTAATATTTTAAAATAAATATTATTAATTTGCTGAAATTTAGAAAATAAACAGATAGCAACTCCTTTAATGAGTTTTTCATGAGTATGATGCTTAACCTTGCTACAATGTTCCATAATACTTAATTCGAGCAGAAGCCTCATTGGACTCTAAGGAAAACTATAAAAACTTTAGTTAAGGTATCCTTTTTTATTTAAACAGTTGCAAATGCAAGTATTAACTAATATTTAAATATACAGAGAGATGTTTTACCAGCTAAGAGTGTGATTCTAATAAAATATTTTGAAAGTTTGAAGAATTCAACAATAGAATAACTCATTTATTTACTTCATAACTATTGTATGAAGTTTAAAACCTATTCAAATAAGAATAGCTCTTAAATTCCAGCTATTGAAAAGTAATCATTTAAGATACCATTAAAATAGGTATTGATGCATGAATTAAAAGTCATAGCAAAGGAATATTAAGAAATAATTAGTATTTTTGATTGAAAAGGAATTAATTCATTTTTCTATTCAAAATATATCCAAATAACATTTTATTTCTTCTGAAAAATAATTCATTTCTATTAGAAAATACTATCTCAATAATTTTAATTTTTCTTTTTCTCATCTTCAATTCAAATTAATAAATTAAGAAATTAAGGAAAAATTTCTTTTCATGAGGTTTATTAAATTAATTAATCTCTTTCTTTCTTACAAAATAATATAAAAAATAAAAATAATTTATGGTGTAGATTCCATTTGGCGCAAATACATCATTGTTTTCCGATTTGCTTCCTATAGAGATCCGTTATTCTTATTATGAGCTGGCGAAGGAGCGTATCATTAAGTACAGAACCTTCATGGCATGTCATAATTAATAATCTACTGTCTTGTATACTTATTAACTCCTGCCAATCTACTTTAATATTGTTTATGGGTGCTTTTTTAATTAATTAAAATATAGTAAAAATGTCCTCCTAATTTCTTTAATTTAATTAAAAATACTCCTTAATATTTTTGTTTCAGGATTTATTAAATTCAAAAAGAACCAAAATATAAATTGAATGAAAATTGTTAAACTAATAGAGGTAATCCTAATCTTTATTTTGATTGTTTAGCTATGGGCAATTTAAAATGTTCTTACTTCACTTATTTTTGCTAGGATACACTTTAAATCCGTTTTTACATAAAAGATATATATTTTAGATTTCTTTTCTTTTTTTTTTAAGAAATTCAAAAATATATTTGCTTGCTCTATCAATTTTCGAGACGAATAGATTGATTTAACTTTTTGTTGAACAGTTTACACTTTATAAATCAAATAAATTTTAGATTTCTAAATATTTTCTCTTACAATTAACTTTATTTTATTTAGAAAATCAATACCTTCTGATTTTTGTCTTATCAGTACATTCAAGTTAAATTCATTTTAGACACTAGGGCAATAAAAAATTGTAATCAGAATAAAATTTATCTAATTTAATAACTTATTTTTTAATGGAAATCTAAATAATTAAATAATGAGAGGGTGATATAAACAGAATATAATAGATTCATATTAGATAAAGCGGGAGTAGACTGAGGCATCCAAGCTTCATAAGAGGGGAAATACATTGATTAGAAATTTATAATTACTCTATTCTTATAAAAATAAATAATAAAATTTATTAGATTAAGATATTAGTTCTAAAAGAGAGAGGAAGATACGACATTCTATCAGTTCAAGTATATTCTCACACCCTCATATTTATATTATTAAGAGGATCGACTATACATTTTAAATTCTAAAAACCTTTAAATGTCTTCTTCTCACACTTTAAATTATACATACTTTACTCATGAATTTTCTTCCATCAAAGATTATAAAATACATAGCCAGCACGAATGGAATGAAAGTTATACACCCCTACATAAATCGTTAATTGCCATTTTCAAAATTAAAAAATAATAATGAAGAATATTTATAATAAATATAAGATAAGAGAAGAAGTTGAAAATTTTATGAATTGTGATGATTTGTAGCTCACATAAATTATTATTAAAAAAAGATTCCATAAAGAAATTAGAAGATTAAGGGAACAGCACACAATCATAAATTCATTTAATAATAAATTATAGGCAATACATAATAAGAAGTGTAATAAACATTTCATTATTAATTAGTGAGAGAGAAGAAGGGAATTAGAAGATTTTAACTAATAATATTATCAAGGAAACAGCAACCATTTAAGATATTTAGAAGTAGAAGTAATTAGACAGTTTAGGGAGATGATTTATAGCGCTAGTGTTTCTCATAGCAAGAATAAGCAAGCTCCTAAGAAGAAATATGTAAACATTAAAGATTAATTCACTGAGGAGCTGATTCTTCGTATTGCTGTTCATTAATGTATGTCAATTAGCACAATCAAGTAGAAAATATAATAAAAAATTGGTGGCATAAACGGTGGTATTGGTAAGATCAGGTTGAGATACAAATAGTAGCTTCTCTCAAATAACAATGCTAGCATTGCTGAATATAATATAAAAAATGAGTCAACACTCTATTACTCTCCACTATAAACAATCGACAGTGTTGGAATGATTCATCCTTACACTTTTGATTAAAAGATGAATAAAAATATCAACACTACTCTGGCTGAAATAAAAAAGGCATTGAATAGCAAGATTATTCCAAAGCTCACAGAATCGGGTATTTCTGGAAGCTACTTCCTTGAGAATGTCGATAGAAATAATGTTGCTATTTTCAAACCTCTTGATGAGGAACCATATGCTCCCAATAACCCTAAAGGATATGTAGGTAATCATCATCATCATCACATCATTTATAACCATCTACATCATTGAAAATTAAAAATAGGAATACAAAAATTTTATTATTTATTGAAGAATTAGTTAAATAGATAGGTAGGTTTAGAAATAACCAACTAAAATTATTATAAGCCCTTTTAAATATTTATAAAAGGCTAGGATTTTAAACATTTCAGATCATTTTTATATCAGAAATCATACAAGAATATAGTGCAAATATTAATAAACAAATAGAGAGCATCTTATTAGCATAGAAATAATAGTAGATGAGACTAATGAAATAACACAATGCTATTATAACTAGATAAAATATCATATTATTATTAATAGGTAAATTAGGATAAAGAGGTATTAGATCAGGAATAAAAAGCGGTGAATAAGGGTACAGAGAAGTCGTAGCATATTTACTAGATTTTGATGGTTATCATGGAGTTCCTCCTACTACTTTTGTAGAGTTTTATCATCCAACATTTAAATTCAACTAAACTTAAACAGAATAAGAGATTTAAATTAAAGAAGACCCAGAAGTAAAGAGGCCTTCTTTCATTGACATAGATAAGAATATTCTTTAACATAAAATTCCTACAGAATTTAACGCAGATTACATAAAGAGAGGGTCTTTATAAATATTTGTGAAGAATACTGAAGAATGCGGAAATTTTGGAAATTCAATATTCCCTATAGATCAGGTTCATAAAATTGCTATTTTGGATATCAGAATACTTAATTGTGATAGAAATGATCAAAATATTCTAGTTAAAAAGAAGAAGAAAAAGAAAAGTAAGTGATTGTTGATTAATTGATTATTTTTTCATATTTAGGCAAAAATTACTTAAAAAATACATAAATGATAAGGAGACGTTCATTAATTATTTCTAATATTTAGATTGTAATGAAATATTTTTAGTAAATTGCCATCAAAATTTATTTAATTTCAAGATTTACTTTGTTTAATTATTTCATATTATAATAAAATAGCTAATGTAAACCCCTAAGAATAGAAAAAGCTTCCAAATTATAAAGCATAGATGTTAGAATATGATTTTTAGCTGATACCTATTGATCACGGTCTATCCTTGCCAGATTCTTTTGATATCTGTTAAGATGATTTAAATTGGATGTGGTGGGAGCAATCAGAATAAAACTTATCTGAGAAATCTATTGAATATATAAAATCTATTGATATAGAATATGATCTAAAAATCTTATAAAATTAATTTAATCTTCGAGAATAGTGCTTAAGGAATTTTCGAATTGCAAATATCACTCTAAAAAAAGGTGCTGCAGCTGGATTAACTCTCAAGGAAATTGGTAATATTTTGTATAGAGAGGATACTGATGTAGAATCGCAGATTGAAAAGCTTATTAAAAATGCTTAACATTATGCAAATATCTGCATTAATGGAGGAAATTCAGATTTAATTAAGAAAAAAATTTAAAAGGATATGGCTAAGAATAATTTAAAGCGTTAAAGTGATATGACGATTATTTAAGAACATATTAATATGGAGGAAAGCTCAGATATGCCCAAGCTTAAACTTTAATTATAAAAATTATGTACAAATATCGATTCACCTTAAAAGAATGGTAATGGAAAAGATCACTTCGATGATTTATTTTTAAGCTAAACTCCTCACTTCGTTAGAATGGAATCATGTACAAGTAACGGCGAAGAAGGTAATAGTTATTACTTGAGTCCAGTAGTTTCTTTGAAGGCAGAAAAAACTAATTCATAAAACAAATTACACATAGTTAAATTAAAAAGATCATTTTCATTACCTGATTTACAGTCAATAAAAATTAAAAATTAACTCGTCGATCTTAGTTCAAAATAAGAAAATGAAATGCTAGGAAAGAGTGATAAAAAACAAGTAAATGTAAAATTTAATGATGAAAATCATGTTGTCCCGTTGTAAAAGCTTAATTCAGAAAATATAGTTAAGAATTCTTTAGGAATTGGTAAAAAAGTAGATGCAATCAAATTAAAGAAGCAATCAGATGATATATTTTTCTATTACTTTGAGAACGTATTAGACATGCACATTGAGAAGATTCAATTTGAAAAGTAAAATCCTAATAAAGGGAGAATGAGGGGTCGTCTTAGCTCTGAAGAATTTACAAAATAAAGTTTACTATAATACAATAAATGAGAATGATAAATAAAATAAAAAACGAGTGAATGTATGTATGAACTGAAGTTGATATTATGTCTGAAAGATTGAAATAGAATTACTAATTATTTAAACCAATAACAAATACAAAAAAACAAAAAACAACAACATCAACAACAATCCTTTTCAAATAAATCAATAATGATTAGGAAAATTAAGATATAAAAATCATGTTCTTAATGATAATTGAACAAATTACTTAATAAATGAACTTAATCATATATTTTTGTTTGAAAATCTTTGTAATGTCTTTTAGTCTTTAGGCATTTAATCAAAATTCATTTCATAAAACCAAATATTTCAAATTAATTTAATTTACATCAATTTAACGTTAATCAAAAATCAAAAATATTTCATTCATTTTGAAGTCTATTAAAAGTATTTATCAATCAATATTTGGCAATTTTTCTATATGAGAAAAAAGAAGGTGAGTATTAATAAAATGTATATCCTTATAGATTTTAAGTTGATTAAATTGGTTTGATAAGTTTATTTAAAAATGAGGGGTTATTAACCAATGAAACAATATTTGTAGAATTTCTCAATTTGGATATTTACTATTATGTTGCATTAAAGATAAATAAGTGTTTTGTTCCTATTTTTAAAAAATATCAAATAGGAAGACAGTTTATTTTTTCTTATTAATAATAAATATTTATAGCTGTTCTATCAAATTATTTCAATCAATCCCTTTAATATAAAATTCTTATTAAAAATATCAAAACACTTTAAGTTCTACAAAGATATCTAAACAAATGAGATAAACTATAAAAGAAGCAATAAGAGAAGAAACTGAAGAATCAAAAGTTGATTCTTCTTTTAAAAATAGCAGATTAAAAATTGAGAACTTCATTTCAACTAATACAGAAGGCTCTCCAAGAAAAAATATCCATCAATCAATTAAAAAGGAAGATACAATAAATGAAGATAAATAATAATTTTTTTCAGGATAAAAGTCTACAAGTATTGATGTGAACGGGCTCAGATCACTAAGCAATAGTATTAATTAATTATAGTTTTCCCTATTAAAGTAAAATCTCTCTATTTGGGCAGTATATAATTGCTAATAGTTAAAGCTAACAAGTTTTTTTGTTCAACAAATCTGCTAATTATTTAATTTTCAGACCATCATAATTTAGATATCTCTTAATATTGAGCAAAAGTAAAATAACTAAGTGTGCCCAAATATAAAGGTTTTAAAATATTTAATAAATCATCTTAATTTTATTTGAAAATGGTTAAGTTTCCAATTTGTTATAAAATAGAAACACCATAAAGCAAATTCTTTGATTAAAGTTTCTTTACAAATGACCAAAAAATACCTAATAAAGTAATAGATGAATTTTCTCAACTAACAACTTTTATAGAGGTAGAAATATTTAATATTATGAATTATTCTTAGGCTATTAAATAATATTTATTAGGATTTAAATAAAAAAATTGCAGAAATTGTTATTTAAAGTGAATCAGATTTCTTACGCATTTATAAAGAGCAAATGAGAGACGTCTATTAAGAGTTGTTGAAACTAAAAAGAAGAATTGAAGATGAAGATTTTAAACTAAGAAAAGATTCTAAAATATTAGTACTAAGCCAAGAAAGAAATTATTTTTATCAACAAGCACTTTATTTAGATCAAAAATGTAGAGTTTTTGAATAAGAAAACTAATAATTAAAATTTAAGAATAAGATATTAAGCGAAGATCTAATACATTACCAGGGGATTTTAATAGGTATAGTAGATAAATATAATAAATTATTTTTTATTTATTATTTAAAATACTAGACTCTAAAAAAGAAAGCAAGTAATTAAAAGAAGAGCTCCTATTTTTATATGGAAACTAAAATGACTTAGCTAACTCAATGCAAGATCGAGTTTGGTAGACAGAAAAGTAAATATCATAATTAATATAAAGCCCTAAAGAGAAAAGCTTCAGAGAGAAAATATTTAATCTAACTAATGTTTAACATAAGCAAATAGAAGTAGCTCCTTCTTTTAAAAGAAGTAGTTCTTAAAAATATCTTATTTCTAATTAAAATTCTTCAAACTTTCTTCCTTCTACGCCAGTATCTTCATCAAGCTTAAATAGAAAGAGGTAGCTATAAAATAATTAAGAAATAGAAAGGAAAAAATCAGAAAAAATAACAAGTCCTACTAATGAATTAGAGTAAATTAAAAAGGAATTAAACTAACCTTCTTAAGAAATAAATCAGTTGCTATAAGAGAATTAGCTGCTAAAAAGTCATATCAATTAGCTTAAAAATTCGAAAAAGTAAAATATCTTTGTTACTATTATAAAACTTAATATCCTTTAAGAAATATAAAATTAGATATTTAAATATCGAATAAAGGAAGTAATGCAACAGATTTAGATAAAACTAGGCCAGATAGTATAAAATCGAGTAAAAAAGAATTTATTTACAAAAAGTAGCTTTAAAAACTTTCTACACTATTTAAATTAAATTAAAATGTATGATTAATTTCTATATTTTGATAAAGGTAGATATAAATTATATTACCAATAATTATTATATTAATTTAAATCTTAGCTTTTTTAAGCTCATTACCTGATTAGAATTATAAATACCTTTTCTATTAGAACTGTTCATATTAAACATTTAATCCTTATTATTTAAAATTTATACTCTATTAAAAAATATGTTTATGTATTTCTTCCTTCTTTAAGCTTTAAATAACTTTAAACTTACTCAAATATTATTTTAGACAATCTTTTCTCTATGAAATTCTAAATTTAAAGTTAATTATTCATAAGCTAATAGATCGATTTTCAAAATAAATGTATTTTAAATTAAATTTTAACATTTTCCTTAAACTTTTACTCAATAAACAGTATAAATAAGTAAAATCAGAATATTTTTAAGTTTAGAAAAAATCTTAAATCTAATTAAATACAATAGCATATTGATAGTAACAATTTAATAGATAAATATATTAATTAATTAATTTTGATTTTTTAAATTAATCTTATATCTTTTTTAAGTTTCTTTTTATGTTTTTGGGCTGATATTTTATTAATTTTTTAGAATTATTATTTATAAATTTATTAGTGAGGAATTAGTTTCATATGATAAAGGCTCTAAGAAAATATATTAACATGATATTTCTATATTATAAAAATTGCTTTTATACTAGAGTGTTAAAAATATAAGCTATAGTTTAAAAAGTTTAAATAAAACTAATTAAAGATACCTGTGTAAAAACTAGTTAATTTATTTATTTATCCTTATTAATTATATCTAAAATTCTACTAAATATTAAACCAATTTTAAGTTATTATCTTTTCTTGCAAACCATCAAAGAAAAGAATAGTATTTATTATTTTTATCATTTTATTTTAAGTTTTCTTTTTGCAGTTCAGAGTTAAAATATCTATCTTATTTTGACTATCTTTCAGACTATTAAATAAAAATAGCTTTTTACTAATTCCATAATCTTTGTAGAATTATAATTATTTAAATACCTTACCAATAATATTAAATAGATAAGGAAAAATTAATTGCTAGTTAATCTTAAGTGACATCAATAAATTTAAATATGATTACTTGAATTACAATCAAAACGAGTGATTGTGTATTAATTTACACTAACTATTAATTAAATTTCTGATAAACTTCCATTCTTGATTATAAATAAGTAGGGTTAATTATTAAATTGCATATTTAGGAATATTCATTTGTATGTACAAATTAAATCAATTTACTAGAACCATTTTAAGTATTTTTTGAGCATGTTGATTAGCTTACTTACCAATAAAAGAATTTCAAATATTGCAATTTCAGATTTTTAAAAGACTATGGTTTTTGATTCAAATTAAAAGTAATTGGTTGTATTTATTTAGAATTTATTTACTTTAAATTCTTGCAGTCATATTTACAGTAAAAGTTAAAATTAAAAATCAGATTAAGATGGTTTGTTTAATTTTATATCTTCTTAAACCTAAAATAATTTATTTTAGCTTATAGAGTAATTTTAGTACTTGTTCATTTTAAACTCATTTCTATCATCTGTAAATATCTTTATTTAATTGAATATTACAAATTAATTTTATAAAAAACTATGATATTATAACTAGGAAGAAGAGCAATCAATTATAATTATATTTTAATTGTAAATAAATCTTAAATCAATTTTTATCTATTCATCTTTTAATTAGATCTATTTGGTTATCTAAAAATAATAATAAAAATAAATTTACCTTAAATTGTCTTAACTCCTGCTAATAAGATATTAAAAAGAAAAATGTGGAAAGTAATTGTGATAATTTAAATCTTTTCTTTCAGTCTATAGAATTCTTTTTCAAATTATGAGAATAATCACTTTAGAGAGCTTAACTCCTATGATAATTGTGTTAATTATGATGAATACAATAATTGCATAGAATGTTAAGATAAATTTGCTTTACCGAGATGCCTTCAATGCCCTCTTGGATATAAAAAAGAAGGGTAGTCTTGTATTTAATGTTAATAAAATCAGATATTCTGCTCACCTGAATTACCAAGTATAGTTTGCTATTTAGGATATACTTTATCAAGTAATAATGAGTGTAAGTGTGAAAGAAAGAATAATAGATATGGTAAATAAAAATTATAATAATATTGGCTAAAGTTTATTTTAAAATATTTAAATCAGGATGGTGTACGGAAGATGAAGAATTATTTTATTATTCAGAAATTTAGAATAATAAAATTATTTCTTATTTTAGTTAAATAATATATTAAGGACCATACTCAAATTTATCAATTAGTTAAAAAAGTAGTGATATATGCTCCGATTTCATAGAAAACATTAATGAATTCTATGACTAAATAGCTCCTTAGTGTTGGGTACAAAATGAAAATTAATTTATCTTGGAGTTACGTAAGTTCTTTTATAATTAATTATACTTAACAAATAAATAGATTCAATTTTATTCTTCTATTACAATAATTATGAAAATAATCTCTTTTCGATTTCAAATATTCACTTAAAGATGATATTACTTACATCTGCGAGATAAAAAATCAATAAATTTAATTTTTAAACTTTGATTCGAATTTATTAGTTTTGATAAATTCCATATGTGATAGATCATATTTTATTTCTATTATGAATGACTAACTATAATCTTTACATTTTTAAATATAAATATCTACAGAGGAGCTAGCAATATCTAAGCCTATTTCAGATAAAGTACTAATCTTCAAAATAAGTTCATTTTGGGTTACTTAAAACTTTAATGGGGAATTTAAGGTGATCAAATAATAACCTACTAATCCTTATAGAGACAATCCACAAATTTACTCTCATTAAACTAAATTGTCTATCTCTTCATGTAAATTTAAAAAAAATCACATCTATACTTCTTCTGAAAAGCCTCTTTCTTTATCTTTTGAGGATTTAGAAGTGAAAGATTTTTAAGTCAGCAATATTGATTTTTCTTTGGCTTCATCAATTGGGTTTTCAGACTAAGATTAATAAACAATAGTTAATAAATTAAACTAAAAGGATAAATAATAACTTCAAGATAAAAATTTCCTAAATTTCAAAGATATTAACTTCGATTCTAATGAAGGTATAGTGGAAGTTAAATATTAATGCAAATATCTAAGTTAATTATCAAATTATTAGATGTTGGAGATAAACTTCTTTAAAAAACCAGATATAATATTATCAATTTAAAGTTTCAAGAATCCAATTAATCATAATGAAAATTTAAAAATCGGGTTTTTTCTTAAATTTAAAGACCAAAATTTGGATGGCTCAATGTTTAGTTTTACCGTTGAATATAAGATAGAAGGAACTCTTCCACTTTAATAAGGGTCTATTTAATAATAAATAGGATAGTTTCCTTATTACATTACTATAGATAGGACAGTTTAAAAGTAACCCAAACTAAATATCCAAGTACTTTTATTAAAAATAATTTTTTAAAAATTTTACAATAATTTTTTAATTTATTTAAAGGCTAAAGCAGTATTTGATGGATTTAACACAGATTCTATCAGCAGTAAAGAAATAATCGTAGGAAAAAGTTTATTAATTGAATAGCATGCAGAAGTGATCATAAATAAGGATATAAATGGGAAAGAAATAAAAATAGAATCAAAATTTTTGAATTAGAATAAAGTTTTCTTTAAAGTAGAAGATTTTAAATGGATTTGGACTTGCTAAGAAATGAAAACATAAGAATAATGTGAAGATAATAACAATTAATAGATTTAGTTTGCTAATTCAAATATAATTACTATTTATTAGTCCTTTAACAAAGATTAGAAAGAGTATTTAATAGGATTGAAACTAATATGCATAGATTTTTCATGCCAATAATATTCATAAACAGAATAAACAGTTCTATTATCCTCCTTATATTAAAACCTCTAAATTAAATATAATCCTGACTACAATATTAGGACCATCAATTAGGATGAAATGATTGGATTTCTGTTATAATATGATGGTTCTAGTACACTCATTCGTAATGAATTGAGACATAAATTTATAATCGACTCTCCTCATTTCCCTAATCCGATTATATCAGAATTATAAATCGAGCCCTAATTTTTTATAAGAATAGATTAAGTATTTCCAAAATCAACTTTAGAAAAAAGTATCATATTCAGTATTAAATTCTACTTAGAAAATAAACAAGGAAAATTAATATCCTATAGCAAGAACTATGATTTTACGACAAGCTAACCTCCTACAGGATGTGCTATTTAGTTTTATAAAGATCCAAGTATACTTAATTTATTTTAATTTAAAGCTCAGTTTCAATTTATTTAACAAATATTATTAATTTAATTAATTAATAGATGGATATGATGAAGCGTTTACAGATTTAATTCAAATAAAAACAGAATCATGTTTAGATAAAGACTAGAAATATGAGTATTAATATTTCTACTATAATAACGAAGAGGACTTATTATACGAAGAATAGACATTTGATTAATGCAGAAGAAAATATTTAAGTAAATTTAGTACAAATAATGAATTAGCAACCTATTTACCCTCTGGAAAAATAGTATTGTTTGTAGTAATAAAAAATTAAAGAGAAACTAAAATAAAACGTTAACGTTAGATAGTTATGCATGATCCAAACTTCTTTGATGAATAAACTTTAGATTTTGCTTCTAAATAATTGAAGCAGGCTTAATATTATGAAATAAACTAATAGTATGAAGAAGAGTTATGTACACATAACATAATCATAGAATTAATAGAAGATTATGTATCAAAAATAAAGAATAAATTAGATATGTCTTATGAAACAAAATTTTATTTAAGATTGATCAAATAAAGACTATTACTACTTCCTTAATTAATATCTGATATAAACGATACCTAATAGCTCAAAGAATTTGCAGTAAGATGTCTTGATAGAGTATATCGACTACTATAAAAAGAAGATAAATTAATCGTTCAGAAGTATGATGAAGTCATTTCTTTATCTAAGAATATATTAACTCATCTTAAGTCAGTATAAGATATTAACCAAGCATTGAAAGATACATATTACAGAAAATTTTTGATTCTACTAAACTTAAATATCTAAAATTTAATAGATTTATATGAGGAGGATCAATAATCTTTTAATAATGAAGATTGGGTAGAACTGGTAATTCATGATTTATTGGAGGTATAAACTGGCTTAGTATATGTTATGAATGTTAATTAATAGAGATTCTAAAAAGAATATTAAAATGTGAAGATTGTAATTGATAAGTTAGATTCCCAGATTTTCTTTTAAGATTATCTTCAATATAATAAGACTTATTTTGACGAGGTTAGATTCCCTTATGATAAAGTATATGAAGTAAAAATTTAATTTTGGAGCCAAAATCTATTTGCTTTTGAAGACGGATTTTAACAGTTTACATAATAATTTATTTCAAATAGTACCGATACAATAAAGAATTTACTTTTAAAGACGTATCCTCTTATATATCTTACTGCAAATGAATATAATAGTAACTAATAGTATCCTTTAAGAAACTTGAATACTGAAGGATAGTCTTAAATTTTTGAAACCAGAAGATAATTATATGATGATTAGAATATAGGTTCATTGAAGAATGTATAATTCAAGTATGAATTTAAATTAGATAAAGATAGTAATGAAAAGGTTATGTGTGTTTAGAGAAACAATAAACAATGGACTAAATCAACATGCAATACAAAAGAAATATAAGAAGAAAATATTAAAAAAGTTATTTGCTATTGTGATAAACCTAGCTTTACTACTCTTGTTGCAGATATAGTAGCACTTTATGAAAATTAAAATTTAAAGTTAGTTATTAGTAATTAAGGCCTTGAAAGCATATTGTCTTTTGATAATTTTTACAAATATGCAGCATTCTATGCTTTAATAGTCATTAATATCCTTACTATAGTATGCATGTGTTATGTCTCAAAATTAGATCAACAAATTTAAGGTGTTAGATTCTAACTAACTTCTACGATACTAGATCTGGACAAAAGAAGTAAATTGAATACAAATTCTAACAATAATTTAAAAAATTCATTAGATAACATTTAAGATATCGATTAGAAGTAATAGGATTAATTGCATAATACTCCAGTTATAAATTAACCATGTAATTATTTATACATCATTTGAAGATATTTATTTTTACTATTTTAATATAAATAAGAATCAAACCCAACAATATTAGATGATGAAGATGATCTTTTCAAATTTGACCTAGAAAATAATCAATTAACATGGGCTAATATCTATCAGCTAAGAAGAAATGTATTACAAAGAAATTTAAAGCAAAATGAAAGATTAAATATATGCAGTAATTAAGGATGGCCTTAAATTATAGAAAATTAAAAACCCAAAATTTAATCATAAGTTGATATAGAGAATAAGAAAGAATTATTAAAAAGCTAAATACTCGAAGATAATCCATAAAAAAGTTAATCAACACCATAGACTTAATTAAATAAATAATAAAACAATAGTAATAATCTATCACTTGAATAAGGTAAAGAAGCTCACTAAATACAATAGATAAGTATATGTGAAAGAGCTACCAAACCCTCTTTAGAAGAGATAAGTGGGAAGGATTTGCAAGGGTAAGGATTGTCATTAAAAGAAATGAAGTTAATGAAAGAGAAATAGTAAAAATAAGAGATTAAGTAAAGAAATTCTTTAATCTAATAAAGATCTATAGAGTATCTATCAAATGTAAGTATAGTTCAAGGGATAGCTATATTTCACTCTCTTTCTTCTATATTTGTAGTTTATCACAAAAATACTTCTCGAATTATAAGGCTAAGTATTTATTATGCTTACATAATTTGGCTAATGACTTTGAATTCTATCTATGGACGCGATTTAAGTATCACATAAATAGTCTCAATTTCATTGTTCTCCTCTCTCTGCTTTACCTTTTTTAAGATATTATTTATGTATTTGCTTGTGAATAAAAAGTTAAAAAGAATTGGACACTTTGTTGCTGTCTCCTTTGTTCTATTCTGCCACTACATAATAATTGTTATTTTATCCTCTTCATAGCCCTACCAGGCTAATATTTGGATTCTTAGCTATTTGATTACATAAATTATAAATATCTTCATAATAGGAGTTACATCTTCTCTTATAAGGTGTTATTCTACCCAAAAACTGCTTAAATACTTCCCTCCTTCACATTTCTTATTTAAACTTACTCATGCTGACAGTATCTTTAAATTGTTCGAATGATCATTTAAGAAGATGGATTGGATTAAATACTTAAATTATGAAAATAAAAAAGAATTTTAATTTAGGTCAAATTATAAAAAGTGTAATGTTTGAATGATTAATGTATATTTATTTATTTTTAAGTAATGAAGAATTATTAAATTATTTATTTATTTACAGGGAAATAAATATGTTTAATGAATTTAATATATGTTAAAATCATATTTTTAAAAGTAAGTAAGTAGATAATATTTATAATAATCTACATATTTACTTCATTTGTTTAAATACCGAAACCCAACTTACCAACAAATGTTAAAGATTGAAGCATTAAAGAAAATTGGAAAATTGGAAAAATATAAAATAAAAACTTTACCTCTTTATTAAAAAAGGTTAAAGGAGTTAGAGTTAGACAGAAAATAAAATTTTTCTTTTTGCAATTTATATAGATTGTTCAATTTTTTGTACTTAATAAAACAAGAATGTAAGAAAATAATAGTTAAAATACATGAGGTTGAACGATTGATGATTAATTAATTTATTTTATATTTTATAAAATTTATCATTAATCTTCTAATAAATGCAAATTGGTAGGTAACTCAAGGATAGATAACTTTATGGGATGACAAGATTTACAGATTTTAAATACAACCAACCAACCAATCTATTAAATTCTTATAAATTTTATAGAAAAAAATTAATCAACTATATCAATTATTATAAAATCGACAATTTTTGATTTATTGATATTTGAGGACTATTACATTTTTAGAAATAGATAATCATATCTTTTATATTTAATGTGGATACAACTTATTTAATTATTTTCATGAACTTTCTATATAAGTAAATAGATTTATTTATACCTATTGCTAATAATAAGCTGAATAAAAAAAATAAATGCAAAGAAATTTAAGATATATCTTTCTCAGTTTAATTTTACTAGTAGGAGTTAGTTAGATTATAACGCATTCTATTATTTAAAAAAATGTTCACACTTATTAAAAATAAGAATGAAGATTAAGCTTATTAATAGTTTAGCGAATTAATAATATATTATCTAGTTTGATTTACATTTAAGTAAAAAATAGAAAGGAAAAAGGAAAACATAATCACAAATAAATTGATAAGAAAGAAAGAAATAAGATATTATCAGTTTTTTCAGAGCGTTCAATCTTTATAGGTTTAATCTTTACTTTTTTAAATATAATTAATTTTTTTAATAAACAATTAATAATAAAAGAACAAAACAAAATAGGTTTATTAATAATATTCATTAACTTTAAAATGATAACAAAGTTAGCCATTATTTTACTTTTTGATTTCGTAGTTTAAAGTTTAGCTAATGGTGGTGCTCTTAATAATAGTGAATTCTCATTTATAGATTCTAGTTTTAATAGATATCTTCAAAGAACTGATCCCCCTAACTAAAGTTCTTCTAATTGCTAAACTTTTGACTCAATTGTTACTGCATCATGTTTGAAATGTGTAGATAAATTTATGCTACCTGACTGTCAAAGCTGTCCTGTAGGATATAAAAAAGTCAATAACGCATGCGTGTAATGTGGGCCAAACTAGTTGTTTTGCGATTCAATAGACAATTCAGAATATTGCTACTAAGGCTTTACTAAAAAGGGAAGCGATTGTGTGTGTGATAATCCTAAATACATATTTAAATGTAATTTTTTTATAGTATTTCTTTTTAATCATACTTACTGTTTTTAATTAAAGATTGGTGCACAAATCCTACTGATTTGATTTATCAAGCTATTTATTAAGATGGAGAAATTATTGTTGAGTTTAGTAACAAAATCTATTTCTAAGGTGCAGAATAAAGTGCTATATATTTTCCTTCATATTCTAACTGTGCTTATCTTTCTAATTTTTAAAGTGATTTTTTAGCATCATAAACGATTAAATGTTTCATTAATTCTGATATTCCTAATTAATTTTAGATTGTAGTTAGTAAGAAATATTTTTTAATTTAGCAATTTATAAATTGAAAACACATTTTTAAAAATAAAGAAAATACTGACCTGTCTGAAAAATGGTATGCTAGAATTCCACAATTCTCCTCTAATCTCTAAATAGTAGATGATTAAAATAATAAATTTGATTCTACATCTGTAACATTCTAACCATTATAACGAATTGGAAGTAACTAATAGGTTTATTATTATGCTAACGATTTTACAGAAAAATAATGTTATTTTGGTAATCCAATTCGCTATTTCCAAACAGACTAGGCTTCTTTTTTAGTGAATTATGATACTTTTTTTCACAAATAAAATTACTTTGGCAATAGTGGACCAGATTTTACAGCTGTTACTTATTCTTTAAATGTTTAAAAAAGCGATCTTTTTGAAATGATTAATTACTTAAATTCTTTTTAATCATATGGAGTGATTCCTTTTCCAATTTCACTATTTTCGAAAGAAGAAACATTTGCAAAATTCTCTTTCGTGTGCTCTTACCCTTATAATTTAATATCTTCTAATACAGTGACTTTTTGGTCAAAAAAAAATTTAACGCCTGTATGCACTTCCAGTTTATTGAATTAATTACCTCTTACGAATTCAGATCAAACTAAAATTTAAATCAGCTGTTCATTTCTAAATTTTATTGGGGATCCAGAAGCAATATTTAAAATATAATATGAAGCAAAAGATACGTCTATAAATGTTATCGTAGATTAACAAGTAGATATACCATTAAAAAGTTTTCCATACACTATCTTGATAGACCCTTACACTTTTAATTTTAATAATCAATACACATTTTATGTAAGAATAATTTATACTTTGGAAAAATTAAATAATTTAAATAATTGTTAAATTAAATAAAGGTAAAACCAGCTTATAATGAATTTTATGGAGACATATTGAATTTTAATTTAGATGTTCAGAAAAAACCATTTTAGGTAACTATATAGAGTACTCTCTTGGCATAAAATAATGATCCTACAAAATCAATAACCTTAGATGGATTCGTTGACGTTCCTTATATCAAAGATGTCCCGGAATCTTAAAAGACGTACATATGGAGTTGCTTTGATTAAATTTTGTAACAAAATTGTGCAGATAGTTGGAATGTTCCTAGAGTATATCCTTAAACTAATAAATTTATCATCAATCCTTTAGATTTTGATTTTGGAGGTATCTATATTATTACATTAAAAGGTATTTATGCAGATACAAATGAGTAAAAGATAGCCAGTGTAACATATAATGCTCTCGCCTCTTCTGATAGCCTTAATGCAGTTTATGATTTGAGCTATAATTAAAATGTTTAATTAAGTCAAAAGCTCAAATTCTCTCTAGAGTATACAAATTCAGAATTTTTAATAACTTCAGCCCTCAATCATTATTATATTATTGTCACTTAGAATTAGAAATTTTATTCTTCAATTGAATAGAAAGAAAGCGATGTTTTTACCGTGATTGGAGAAAAAATACCAGATTTATATAAAGAAATTACTAGTGTTAATTTCTATATCAAATTCTTTGCAAAAGGAAATGATGCCTAAGGAGTTATAAAGAGCAAAAATTACTATTTTTCGACACCAAAACCTCCCTTTGATTGTGAATTCCATTACGACTAAAGTAAAATATTTTTTTATTGATAAATTAATTAATTGAAAAATTAAATTAAAATAATAAAAGAACCCTACGTTGCATTTGTAGATTAAATATAAATATCTATCTAAAATTGTAAGAGCGATACCAATAGTGATCTCCTATACTAATTCATGTATTATAACAAACAAGAGCTAGAAATTTAAGAAAGTGATGAGCCTGATGAATAATAAACAAAGTACTTAACTAAATTTAGTTTAGAAAGTACAATAACGACTTACTTACCTCCTGGTGATATAATATTTAAAGTTATTGTTAAAGATAAGAACTAAACGAAAATTAAAAAATCTTAAGTAATACCAGTAAGTAAAAACTCATTTACCCAAAATGATTATGAAAATTTCTTGAATAGTTAATTTTAAATAGCCAGTTAGTTTAAAACTAACTCATAATTTGAAAAGTAACTTTGCACCTATGGTATGATAGTAGAGTGTATAGAGGATTTTGAAAAAAATACTACTACAGATCCTACACCACCAGTTATCACTTTGAAAGATAACGTGAAGGTTGAAATTCTCTTATTACCAAATTAAGTGCCTAATGATTTAAATTCTTAATCCCTTTAAGAATTTAACATTAGAAATTTAGAGAGACTGTATAATTCTAAGAATGGGCCAGATTAATCTAATCTTATGAAAAGATTGGATAATGTGTATGATTTAGTCTTGCAAAGATATTAAGTAATTTCATAGATATCACCCTTTTTAGATGAAGTTAGAGATACATATAGGAGAAAATTCTTAATTACTTTGGATATTTCTGCTAAAACTATTGCAGAAGAATCTAAAGTAACCTAATAATCTGTTACTTGGAGCAATCGTATGGTTGATGACATCTTTAAAAATTTAGATAGTTTAGCATTAACAGCTCATGTAAATGAATTAAAGATTATAAAAAGCTATTCTTTTGTAGATGTTTCAGTGTAAAAAGTGAATTAAAAAGTATTATTTGAAAACTACCTCTACTATTAAAAGGAAGTATTTGATTTTAAGAAGTTAGATAACTCTATTATTTATAATGTCGTAATTTAAAATTGGAAAGACAATATATACTCTTTTGAAAAAGGATTTTAAGATTTATATTAATCTTATCTATCAAAAGCCCAAACATAAGAAATGAAAGATATTCTTAATAAGAAATATCCTGCTGTTTATCCAAAAATTACTCTAAATACTGCTGATAAAAGATTCTTATAAGATTCTGATCAATTGATTTTACCATCTCCGATTAATATCTAATTCCCTAATCTTGAAGGTAATCAAAAAATAAAATGTGCTTAAAGAATTAAAGATGTTTGGACTAAATCTTCATGCAATACTATAACTATATAGGATGGACCCAAATTTAAGATCATTTGTGCTTGCTCTAAACCATCTTATACATCATTAGTAGCTGATGTAGAAGCCTTATTTGAGAATGAAAACTTGAGCAATATTTTTAGTGAAGCAGGAATTAATTCTATCTTTTCTTTAGATAATTGGTATAAGTACTCTTGTATTTATGTGATAATAGGAATTAATTTAGCAATGATTGTAACACTTATAGTAGGTGTAAAGCTTGACAAAACTGATAAAGTTACAGGCAGATAAGCAACTGAACTAACATAGACAGCCTCAGTTAATTAAATTTAGTTAAAAAAAAATAAGAGTAAATCAAGACCTTCTATCTTAGATGATAAAATGGTAGAAGAGGAGATTAAAAAATAAATTGAAAGCAAATATAAGATAAATGAAGATAATGCCTAAATTGAGATTCCATCATCTTCAAGTAAATCTTATTTATTTATTATTTTATCATTTAATTAAGTTTAAAGTTTCCAAAACAAAGTTAATTAAAGTTGATTTTTTTAATTTATAGGTACACCAAATAATAATAATAATGACAACAAAGGAAATAATCATGATAGTTCTATTATTATATAAAGCAACGAAATAATTAATAACAATGCAAAATAAATCACTAAAGCTACAATATAAGAGTCTTAATAAGGATCTAGAGGTATCTTTGGGAGAAAAAATAGCTTAGATTATCCTCAAAAATGGTTGTAGAGTGAGCCATAAATCAAGCTTTAAGGAGACACTAATGTTCAAATTTTATTAGAGACTGAAATTAATTGTAATAAAGATTTTGAATATAAATTAAATACACAGTACAGAGATAATTACTAAGACTGTAAAAATCATGAACAACACTTCTATTTAATAGAAGAGGATCTCTAAAAGAAAGAGAGTGTTAAAATAACCCAAAATGAAGAAGATAAAATAACAGATATACCCTAGATTACAAAAGAAGAGATGGATAAATTAGAAAAAGAAATGAAGAAAAAATAATAAATAGAAAAAGAAAATTTAATCAGATAATTATCTTATATTTACTTATCAGGACTTACCATAATTAAGGGTACTTGTTTATTCCATGATCTCTTATAAATATTTATTATTTATGACAAAAAAGAATCACGTTTATATAGATTTAGTCTTTTTTATAATTAAATAATTTGGCTGCTTACATTAAATGCTGTTTTTGGAGAAAATTTGACTATTGTTTAAGTTCTAGCTCTATCAGTTATTTCTTCAATAGTTTTTGGCATTTTTAAGATTCTCTTAAAATTCACTTTGACTAAAAAACCCTTAAAAATAATTGGATTTATTCTTTTATTAGGTTTCTTGCTTTTTTGCTATTATTCCATATTAGTTGTGATGTCTAATTCTTAGCCATCTGCTTCAAATGGCTGGATTATAAATTATATTATAGCTCTATGTATCGATATCTTTGTATCGGGTGTTATTTCTTCTGCTATTAAATTTTATGCAACTTATAAGCTTCTATCAGCTTTTAGGATTAGTCATTTCCTTTTTAAGTTCACTAGTGCTGATTCTGTCTTTGAGATGTTTAAGTGAATTGCAATATAATACTATAATTAATAAAAAAGAGATAACAAGATTAAATTATTTTAAAAATTCTATTTATTTAACACCCTAAAATTAATTATTACTATTTTGCATAGACATTTGTTACTTTAAGATATAATATTTTGCTAATATTTCATGTTCTTTTCAAAATTAAAATTAAAATTTTCTCTTTCTATTTAGTTTGGTTATTAAGAAAAACAAAATTTTAAATAAACCTCAGAAAATATAGGCAAATTTTAAAAACATTTTTCCAATTTTCAATCCAAATTCAAGCTATTAAGTTTCAAGCTTTGTATTCAATAATTTTTAATAAAAAGTCACTTTTAATTAGTTTATTAAGTTAGCTGGGAGGATCGAAGATTATTTTTCCAGTAATCCCTATTATGTAAATTTATAATTATTGTAATTAAAAGATATCAATTAGTAAATAATAGAAAATCATTAGATTTCGAATAATACCTCTAATCTTTATCAATAAAAAGATAATTTAATCTGATCATTCCCAAATATATAAGTTAGTATAGAAGAAATGTTGTGATTTTTTAAATCTACACTGGCACTAAGAAAAAACTGAAAAATATCAAAATATAATTTAGATTTAAAGTAAAACGAGTTGAAAGTAGAATACTTACAGCAGCTATAGATTTATTTAGTTCATTTTTTTATATTCCTATTTGGTTTTATTTAAAATAACGCATAATATTAAAATTAACGAAAGGATAGAAGGTTACTATTTTCAATTAAATTTATTTTTGGAAAATGTAATTATTGGGTGAAATTTTATTGTTTATAAGGAATAAGAAAATATTTTAAAAAAAACTTTTGAAAAATTTAATACTGTTTTGCTTTTATACTATTATTTGAATATTATATTAACTTTTGTGGTCATCATTATGCTTTAAAAAAATCATAAGATCATAATAAAAAAAGATTAGTAGTGCTTTTAGCCAAATTTTCAATTTTAATTAAAAATTAGATCTGTTTTTTTATGCTTAGATAGATGACTGGTAAGTCAAGTATACATTTTTCTTATAATTTATTAATCATCTCTTTTAATAAAAAAATCCTAAGTTTAAGGAAGGAAAAATAATTGATTATAATAAAGTGAGAGAATGAAAATTAATCAATCCTTATTATTTTTCATCTTTCTACAACTTATTGTACATACTAATCTCATAAATGGAAATCTACTTTAAGATTCATAAAACTAAAATAGCACATTGAGAAGTAGAACCCTTTAATCAAATAACCCTAAGAATAAGAAAGCCTAAAATTGCAAATCCTTCGATTTAATTTAATAAAATACATGCTTATAATGTACTGATTTATTTATGCTTCCTGATTGCTCATAATGTCCTATAGGATTTGTAAATGCTTCCTAGAAATGTAATAAATGTGGAGATTATTAATCATTTTGCGATTCTACAGATAATAATGAGTATTGTTATCTTGGGTTTACAAAGAATGGCAGTACCTGTAATTGCTAGTAGCCTAAATCTATCTATAAAAGTATCTTTATTTCATTTATTAGTTTAATTATTTATCTTTTTTGTTTTTTAAATTTCCTATTAGAGTGGTGTACAAATCTTCATGATTTGATTTATGATGTATTTTATGATAAGGGTAATATTGTTTGTGAGTTCAGCACAGAAGTTTATCTTGGAAGTTTTTCTACAGAACTTCAATTTACACCTTCATTTTAAAACTGTATCCTCGCTTTAGTAGAATAAGATGATTTATTGAAATATCCTAATATTTAATGCTATTTAGACAAATAAAATTAGAGTTTATTTTATATTTCATTAGGTAAACATTTTCCTATTAATTTAATATCTCTAATATAAACTAATTATAAAAATATAATACATAGGAAAATAGGATATATCCTTAAGGCTATTTTCTAAGATTCCTAAACTAAATAAACTGAATTATTTGATAATGAAAGATAAGAAAGCTTCAACCTCTATAACTTTCTAGCCATCTCAAAAGAAAACAGATAATCAAGTAGTATATTATAATAAAAATGATTTCACAGCAAAACTTTGCTATTTCAGTTAAAATAATTACTACTTTTTAGCAGGCAAACAATAGTATATTATAGATTTGAAGTTATTTACTTTTTAGGAGAATTATTTTACAAACAGTGGGCCTACATTCTCAATATTATCTTCTAAAAATTTAAAAAAACCCTAATAGGATTAAATTCTTAAATCGTTCGAAAGTAGTTCTTATCCAATTAATAACGCATAACTTCCTTCAGAAATATTTTCTATTGAAAAAACTGAAATAACCCTTTCTTATATTTGTTAATATCCATTCGATTTAATAACTTCAAACATAGTTACTTTTAAAACTGTATTAAGTCTCGACTAAAGCTGTCCTATTTAATTATTAAACGTTAAGCCATTAATTTTCTCAGAATAAATTAATTTATCTTTTACATGCAATTTTACAGATTTTAGTGCAAGCCCAGAGGACATCTTCAATGTTTAATATTAGGTTCTAGATACTGAAAACAACCAAGTAATAAATGAAAATATAAATATAAGATAAAGTGAATTTCCTAAGATAATAAGTATTCCTCCTAACAAATTAAATTAAGAACAAATATATTTCTTTTAGGTAACATTTATTTGTATTATTTAGTTAAAAAACTAATTTAAACAATAAATTATTAGAATTAAAATTTTTTATTATTTATAAATTCAAAAGGTACAATCAAATTATAATTAAGTCCATGGAGCAATTAATTAATAAGAATTAAAAGATACAAGAAAAATAGTTGAAATAACAATTTAAGGAGGTGATAGAGAAAAGCAAGATCCTAAATAAGAACTATAAATAGTAGGTTTAATTAATGATGGAGCATTTTAAGGCTAAGATCCTTCTAAGTTTGTATACAAATGGACTTGCTTTGATTAAGTATTATAAATAAATTGTGTTGACGCTTTATAAGCTCCACTATAATTTTTAAATGACTCTAAAGTAAAACTTCCCCCAAACACTTTAGATTACAATGGTATTTATATCTTCAAGTTAAAAGTAGAATCCTAAGGTAATTCAAAAACTGTTTAGGTTACTATTAAAACTATAACGTTACCCTTATAAGTATAATTTGATAGCTCCTATCAAAATTAGCACATTTAATTAGATTAGACATTAAAATTCTAACTAATATATCAGTATTCAAATTATCTAAGAATATTTAAGTGCAATCATTATTATGAGTATGGTTATCTTGATGTCTTATCTACATTGTCTAAGGGCAGAAAAGAAAATAATATTTTCACTAAAATTTCTGATTTAATTCCTTAGGAAAATTTTAATTAATAACTTACCTTTTTTATGAGATTCTATGTTTATGATTTCCATAATAATTTGGTAGCAGTTAGCAGAAGAATTTATTTTTAGACCTACGCCCCCCCTTCCAATTGCTAGATTTAGTTTGTCTCTCCTATAAGTAATTTAATTCTAATTATTTTTAATTTCTTAATTGTTATTTCATTAAAAATGTAGCTGGTAATGAAATGGCTTTTGTAGATAAAATAAAATTAAGAATTGTAAATTGTAATAGCAACAACCTTTCTTATTAACTTTTTTACTATAGTGAAGGTGATTTTGATAATAAAGAAAAGAATTTACCTAGTAATATAAAAGCTAAATATTTAAGTAAGTTTATTCCAGAAAATACTTTTGAAACTTATTTACCTGCAGGATAAATCACTTTAGTAGTAATAGTAAAAGATTCAGTTGAAACTAAAATATAATATACCTAGACAATTGCAATAAAGCAAAATAGCTTTTCATAAATTGATTATGAAAATTTTTTAAAGCAATAAAACGAAAAAGCTTTGCAATTTGAAAATAATTCTCAATTTGAAGAATAACTTTGCACATATGGTATGATTATAGAATGCATAGAAAATTTTGAAAATTAAAATAGTAATCAGGCTCCCTCTTCAAGTATTTTATAATTGAAAGCGGATATGAAATCTTAGTTTTTATAATTATCAAATAAAATACCAAACAATTCATTTTCATAATCTCTTCAAGAATATAACGTGAGATGTCTAAAGAGGCTCTATAACACTAAAGATGTACCAGATTAGTTAAATACTAGATTAAATGATATTGATTAATTAGTTAGTGAAACTATTAAGGATATGCAGTAGATTAGTCCATTTGTTTCGCAAATTAGAGATACTTATAAAAATAAAATATTAATTTCATTAGATATAGTTGCTTAAAATATTTAAGATATATCTAAGATTATTGCTTAGACCCCTAGTGTAAGCTGGTGTGATTAATAAGTTAAAACGGTAGCCTAAATTTAAGGAGCTCTTTCTTTAACTCTTTATGCGAACCAAGAAAGAATTATTTGGGATACACCTATTTTATCTGTTTCAGTCTAAAAAATAGATGAATTAAACCTGTTTAAGAACTATCTTTTATATGATGAATCCAAATTCGATGATAAATTATTTGACCAGAATGTTTTTTATAATGTAGAAATTCAATCATGGAAGGAAAATATATACGCTTTTGAAGCAAGTTTCTAAGATCAATATAAAAGTTATTTAAGCTAAGCCAAATCAGCAGAGTAGCAAGCGATCTTTAAATAGACCTACCCAGCAATTTATCCAAGAGTAGTAAAAAGCTTTAGTAATGATAACTCCAGGTTTTTATTAGAAGATGAAGAAGTTTTATAACTTCCAGCACCAATAAATAGCTAATTTAATAATCTAAAAGGTAACACTAAAATTAAATGTACTCAAAGGATAAATAAAATTTGGACCTAATCATCCTGTAAAACTGTAATAACTTAAACAGGAGATACATTTTCAGCCTCTTGTGTTTGTTCTACTCCGAATTTTACATCATTGATGATAGATGTAGAATCTCTATTCTAAAATGAAAATATAAAAGATATCTTTAGTGAGTCAGGCATAAAAGGAATACTTTCATTAGATAATTGGTATTAATATTCTTGTATATACGTGCTTATAGGTATTAACATTCTATCTATCATCATATGTATTGTTGGTACTAGACTTGATAAAGCAGATGAAGAAGAAGATAATATTTATTAATCTTCAACATATTTTGCCTCATAAGTAACTATAGATCATATGGCTAGAAGAAGATCTTTTAGACCAAGAGCAACATCTATTACTGAAAAAGTGTTAGAATAAAACCGTAATCAATTGTATTTATAGAATAATAAAACAATTGAACTATCAGAAAACAAAACAGCCTCTAGTAAATTATTTTTTTATCTATAATTCTCCATCATAATTTTTTTAAAATTTAATAATTATAAGATACTCCTAATGAAAATGATGGAACAAAGCAAACAATTTCCCAATAAAAAAGTTCAGAGAATACTTTTAAGTTATCTAGTAATCAAATAACAGGTGTTAGATTTTAAAATAAAGCAAGAACATATTTTTAAAGAAAATAGTCTGATTCTAATAACTAGATAGCACTTTCTACAGAACCAAATATAAAGCCTGAAATTGATACAAATATCAAGAATACTACTTGTACAGAAACCCCAGTAAATAAAGATGAAAAGGAGGTTTTTACTTAATACAGAATAAATTTTGTTGAAAGTAACAACCATACACAACATACATGTGAAGGAATTTTAATAGAAAATAATAATAGAAAAATGAACAAACAAACTTCAATAATAAAATAACTTTAAACAAAGTAGGAAATGAAGTAAGAAAAAATTTAGAAGAAATAATAAAAGCAATAGAGGAATTAAGAAGTATAAGTTCTGTCTTTAGAATATCTTTAAAGTCTATCTAAAATCAGAGGTACTTGTGTATTCCATAATTTTCTATCTATTTTTTGTTTATATAACTATAAAAAACCTCGTTGGCTCAGATTTTGTATTTATTACAATCAAATCATTTGGTTAATTGCAATAAGCTCAACTTTTGGAAGCTCGCTAACAATTGCTCAAGTCTTAGTACTATCTTTTGTAGTCTCTATAATATTCGACATATTTAAAATACTCATTAAGTTTACTTTAATTAAGAGATCAGCCAAAATTGTTGGCTATACTTTGATCTTTGCTTTTTTAGTTTTCTGCTATTATTCAATTTTAGTAAACATATCTAATTCTACTCCTTCTAGTTCTAGCAAATGGATAATTAATTTTGTAATAGCAGAAATATTTGATATTTTCTTCAGTGGGCTGATCCTTTCTCTCATTAAATTCTAAATTACTCTTAAACTCTTACCAAAATTTAAAATCACACATTTTATCTATAAAATTACTAGCGCAGATACTCTTTTTGGTATGTTTTCTTGAATAAGCAACCATTCAATATCCTAACACTGCCTTTAAGTTTATAATCATTATTAAATTATTTATAAACATACAACAAGTTTACAATTAAGAATATTGTTTTATTTATTATTAGTATGGTCTATTTTACTAAATTAAATTCTTATTATGAGACTAATTAAAAAAAATATGCAAAAGTAATTATAAATTTTGGTAGTATCACCCCTTCAAATTAGCTAGCTACCTATATATATATATATTGCTTGATTTCACTCTATATATTTTAACACAATTAGTCAATCATATTTTACCTGTAATAAATATTTTTGAGCAAATAATAATCCTTAGATTTAGGATTTTAAAAATTTACTATAATTAATTTAAATTCTGTATAGTATTAAAAAATGCCAAATAATATTTGATACTTTTATTTATTTTCATAATTACTATTAACTTTAAAGATTATCATTTATTTTAATTAGATAAACAAATAAAAATATTTTAATAGCAAAAAAGTACAAAAATAAATAGAAACATCAACTATTTAGGTTAATTTATTGACTTATTTATTTAGAATTAGATATTCTTTTCATATTTATAAATATTTTTTTCCAATTCTTGTGAGATTAATAGCAACTCCTCTAGTAGTAAAATAAAAATCTTACAAAATTTGGAATATATCTTTCTAAAATTTTTATCATCCTGTAGTAAATGGTTGACTCATTGTAAATAATTTTATTTGTAAATTATTACCTTATAAGTTTGATTATAATTAATATATTTAAAAGGATGATTAGAATATAGCAAAACAGTTTTATATTCTAATTTTCACTTTAAGTATTTATTATTCCTAACTAAAAACATATTAGAAGCACAATAGTTTGAAGGGAATCCTAATCGTTCATATAGTTTTTTTTATAAGGCTTATGAAAATATGTAGCTCTAAATTTTATAATTAATATGATACACAAAAATGTTCCTTTAGCAATTATATTATCAGAAAAAATGCTCGTACCTAAGTGGATCGCAGAAATAAACAAGATTTTTATAACTTCCCAATAATAATACTCTTCTTTATATTCCAAATAAAAAAAATTATATTTCAAAAAAACTCCAATCTGCATTAGTTTTATTTTATTCTTTTGTAGCTTCTTAAACACAGCTAAAGGAATAATTACAATCAAAAAGAATAATAAAGGTAAGCATATGCAGAAACTGAATAAGATATGAGTTTTAGTATAGCATTCAAATTATTTATCAGCTTATATGAATTTCTAATTTCCTATTTTTTCACAAAAAATTATTTAGGAGAGCTACTAAATTAAGCCTGGATAGAGGATGAAATAAGAATATTATAGAGAAGTGAGAATTGTACTATTTTTATTGTTGAAAATATCTTTAAAAATATTATTTTTTAAAATAATTTATTTACTTCTTTATTAATCTATTTCGGAAATCCCTATTTTATTTCTTATATTCCCTAAAAATGGTTAAACTTATTAAAGCTATGGAGAGAATTATGTAAAATGAACTTTAAGTTAAAACCCAAATTAATCTCAAATAAACCAAATCAATTTAATGAGAAATTTTCAAAAAGAAGCAATCTCCACTAAAAACGGTTGATTATACTGGATTAGAAGTTAAAATGAAAGAATAATCAATTGCTGAAGGTAATTAAAAATTAAATTAATAAAGTATCCCAGCAATCTATAAGTAACTTATAACTCTCTTAAAAACTAGACCAATCGAATTAGGATAAAGTGATGTGCCAAAATAAGTGATACCAGATCTTTTTAGATAATAAGCTTATATTACGAGTAACCCTTTTCTATTAGTTTAGAGTGTAAGAAACGAAAAATAACATCCAGTTAGAAAAACAATTGCTATTAACCTAACTGATTATAGCGATTATTGACTATTGCACTTAACACAAGATAAGCTATTTTCTCTTGCAAAAGGACCTCCTTACCATTCATTTCCATAATAGTCGCAGCTTTCACATTTTGGCCCAAGTGCGCCTTCAATGCAGTTAGTAAAACTATTGCTTTTTGGATTCCTTAAATATTGAATTTTTATTTTAATGATAAAATTGAATTGATTAAAAGTTACAATTGGTCGAAATTCTAGATTTTGCAATTATTGGAGTCATTTTAGCATTAAATTATATTATCAGTTCCTCTTTCTATCCAATATCCATCTTTAGGTACTAAAATATCTTTTGAACAGTATTATGCAGTCAAAGGGCAGTCAATACATTTAGCAGATAAATTTTCCTAAGGATCGATAATAGAATAAGTTTTCTCAGAGCATTCAAAGCATTCTTGAAGCAAATTATTTATACTCTTATTTACTTCTCCGGGCATACATTGTCTGAATTATATTGTTTACTATTAACTATAAATAAAATATTTAATATTTATTAAGCTAGAATCTATTTGATTGTAAATCTGTATATAATCTTCTTCTTGAGGTTTTAATAACATGAATAGGTTGATTGAGATTATTCTATTGTCACTAGTTATTTCTCCATTTACTTTTATTGTTTTTGAGAATTATCCGTTAAATTAGATTCTATTTGAAACTATTTAGAGACTTAAATAGTTTTAAATTTCAGCAATCACATCCGTTTATTTAAGATTGTCTTACAAAGTTTGAATAGCACTCTAATTGAAATTGACAAAATTATTTTCTTCATCAACATAAGAAATGAAAATCTATTTTATTTAAAATAATAAGAATAATTAATAAAGTATAATAATACTATAAATAAGTACTTATGATTGCTTTTGAATTGAGCTCGATTGAATATTCTCAAAATTACTTTTTGATTAGTATTAAAATATTATTTCTTATGGGATCATCCCATAGTTCTGAGAATAGAAAACAGCTTTATTAGAAAATGTAATTTCTTTAAAAGCATTTCTTAATAAAGGTATGTATTTTTTTTGGACAACATACCTTATCCCTCCTCCAACTAAAGCTTTATTTAAAAATATGACTGAACGCTATAAGTTCTTTTTATAAAGAGTATCTTAAACTTCAATCATAGAATATTCTAAATAAATAGCTCCTCCAGACAATTCAGCTTGATTTCTTGTTAAAAATACACTGTTTAGTATTAAGAAAGAATTCTTAATGTAGATACCACCTCCATTCAATGAGCTATGACAATAAGAGATATGAATATTTTCAAAATAAATATAATTAATTGAATTTATTGAAATTGCAGCTCCATTGCATTATGTGCATTTAATATTTAAAAACTATGAATTATAAATAGAGATATTATTCTATTGACTTTAATCTGAGGTTAATACTAGCGAGGAATTTCTTTATTCAAATTGTTCTAATGGATTTATAGTTAAGTTATCTATTTTAGCATTTGAATTGATAACACTTATTAGGGTATTAATATTTTCATAGTTTTAAATAGAAGTATTAATTAAAATTAATTGCTATATTAGAGAAAAGAAAAAGATATTCTCTGAATCTTTTAATTTAGTAATCTCTAAGTTATTTAACACAACTTGCCCGCTATCAACAATCTTAAGAATGTTATTATTCAGAATAGAAATAAATTTCATTTTATTTAATTTTACTATTTTTGCTTAGATAGATATTAAATATTCTTAATTTTAAAAATTCAAATCTTTTATAAGCTAGAGATTATTAAATTCGCAATCGATTATATTTACTCTTAGTTACTTAGCAATTAAAATATCTTCTGGCAATCCACCATATTATTAAGTTTAGGTGGAATTATAATCTATAAAAGTATTATTTATATTGATAAGCTAATATAGAGCAGAATCATTAGTAGTCATATTTTAAATAACTATTTCATCATTTACATATCGGATATGAATTAATGGATAATTAAAATATTAATCAAGCTATTATCCAATATTTTTTAAAGATATTTCACTAAATTAAATTTTCTTAGCTCTGTTTATTAAGAAGAGTTGATCAATAAATAGGACATTTTATGCAGTTAGTTATTTTATCAGCACATTAGAAGTATTCTGTAAAGTAAATAAGTATCTCGGTTAAATATCTTTTTGTTAAATTAATCTAATTTTATTCATTTCTTTTTGAATAAGTGTGATATTATTAATCTCAATTCTATATAAGTTGATGAAGGAATTCAAATAATTATTTTGTTAGGCTAAGGTAAACTATACATTTTTAAACTTAACCGTAGAATTAACATTAGAAGTATTATTAATATTTATTTTTGAGAGATTCGAAATAAAATTCACATTTTCAAATACCAAATTTTAACAATTTATCAATTCAAGATTTGCCTTTATCTCTAAATTTGAGAATACTACACTATAATAGCTATTTAAAGTTAATGTTGAATCAATTTTGCCACTGAAATTAGAGATGATGCCATTCTTAATAGTGATATTTCTTAAATTGTCTTGATTATCTTTTTATCTTGAAAACGTTACTTCATATCCATTTAAATCGTAAATTAACCTCACATTTCTACTCAGAGAAATCTATGGAATTTCTATTTCAGTTTAGTTTTCTTATATTTATAAAGTAATCTCACTAATATTTTCTTTCTTTAATATGGATTCTTCCACCTGCTTATGCTAATAAATCTTTTCTTTCTCTATTATTATATTAGATTTGCATTTATCTTTCATTTTATTATCTACAACAGCATTTTTTGAGAAGTTTTCCAAAATGATTTTTCTTTTTACTAAAGCATACTTTTCAAATCCTTGAACAAACAAAACTGATTCTAATCCTTCATTCAAGATTTATAAAGAAAAGACTACTATCTAATTATAAGATTATGATTTAATGATCTTAACCTCATCCAATCTTTATGATTCTAAAACGAAAAAGTTATATTCATCGACTACTACATAATAGGATCTGTTTTTAGAAGCATTATTAATTTCAAAAAAATCCTATATCTTACTAAAAAGTTTATTTTCTACTTTTGATTTAATTCCATAACTATTTTCTTTCACAGAATAAACAAAAATTGCACTTGAAGATATCACTGCTAGCTACACAGGATTTATTTTTTTAATTTTGAACCAGCCTCTTGTATGCATAGGTAATTAAGCTTTTAAAATGAAAGTATCTTCTAAAGTTATATGTTCATAAATTCTGATTTGAAATGGCTCAAATACATACAATTAATTAAGAGTGTTATCATAAGATATTTTTCTTTTAATATGAGAAGATTAAAATTTCTCAAAGACTGGAATCTATTTTTCATTGCTAAATATACTTATATTAGTTGAGTTACTTGTAAAAATGTAAGGATTTTTGGAATTATTAGGTTTAAATTATTCCATAAAGTTTTCTTTTCTTTTAGTTTTCTTAGATAATAGAATTCCATTTATGCAATTTTGGTCTTAAGTGTTAGCACAATCGCTAATCAAGACTTCAAAGCCATTTGATACTTTCTTTTTAGTATTCCATTATAGTTTTTAAATAATAAAAGCATTACCTTATTCAACAATTTTTAATTAAAAAGCTTAATTTGCCTTAATCCCAACAATAATTCCATAATCTTCAAAATAATCATCTATTATTCTATCATATTCATTCTATTCAATTTTATAAGCAAGTAGTATTCTTTCTTTATCAATTAATAGTATTAGTTCTTGTGATAAGGTTATTAAAAATTTCATTTGATTCAGATTTTAGGAAGCATAAGGAAATTGATAGATTTTTAAATTTGATAGTATAACATTTATTTTGTAAGATTTGATTATATCTAAACTTAAAAACGATTATTACTATAATTAGATATCATAAAAAGCAACTTAATAGCTATTTTCGTTAAAATAAATGCTTATATTATTAAATGATCCATAAGGTGTTGATGCATTTATATCAACCTAATATCTTTTCTATTAAAATGGATACATAGATGAAATATCAAAATATTACTAATTACCATAACTTCCTTCTTATGATTAAAAAATAAAGACTTCATGATAAGGGTCATATAAAAAACTGCCAGCAATTTATACTAAATAATCATTTTTTGTTGAGACCAATAGGTTTTCAATTATCATTAGATTTTTAGCCTATAAATAATAACTCTTTCTAAAATTACTAGTTAAAAATTAATGATTAATAATATTTCTCGATTAATTTATTATATTATATGTAACTATTTTTGAATATAAATAGCCTAAATCTTAGATAATAATAATAGAATCTTCAGTACAAAGTCAATAGTTATAATAACTATCAGTATTAAAAATCATAATTGGTCCATCCTCAGTTTTAATAGGATTTCTATAAACTTCTATTTATCTTTCTCTAAGAATGTAGTACGTTTTTTAAATCTAACACTCTGCATAAAAATTATTACTATTTTATCTGCTTCCATCAATTACTTTAACTAACTCGAAAGTTGTATAAGAGTATATAGAAATAAGGTCCTCTGGTATTACTAAATAATCTTAGTAAAAAAACTATGTATTTGGACTATAAGGGATATTACCTTTTTTTAATTTTTAAAAATTTGGCCATAAATAGGAATAAATAGTCATCATCATATAATCTTAAACAGCACCTGAAAAAGCTACAAAAAGTCCTTCCTTTCTCTCAATATATGTTGTAGGAGTGTTACTATTATGAAAATATAAATCTAACCTATATAATTTATCTTCTTCCACATTATAATAACCTATAGTATTCAAATATATAATAGGGTAGAAATCAGATATTTTATACACGAAATTTATTTGAAGAAATAAATCTCTACTTAAATATTTAGATTTCTTTATATTTTAGATATCTTGGAGATTTATTAAGTATATTTCGTTGAGTGAGTTAGTCACCATTAAAATATTAGCTATCTTAAAAAAAAATTATTTTTTTACAATAAATTATTTTAAGGTAACAGAATTTACTGGTTATTCATTAAACAAATCTATTATTGAAACCTTAAATTAATTATCTATTTATTCGGCATAAAAATAATACCCAAGGCTAGGAATATAATTTTAAACAATATCCAATCCAACCTAGTAACGTTTGTGTAGCTAGCTTCTCAAATTTAATACATTAGGAAGTAAATTATTCTTTTAAACAATTAATGGTGTGTTAGTAATTTGGTTACTAAGTGTGTCAGAAGGAAATTTGATTAGATTAAAAATATCTTTTGGGTTAATATACACTTAAGTATTAAATTTAAAAAGTTCCAGATCCTCATTAAAGCTAGACTTAGTAAATATTTTTTCAATTAGATTGACATTATCATATTTAAAATTAATAATTCTATTTTCTATTTAGTAAGTAAATTAAGAAAAGCTTAGTTTTATTGATGTTCCTATTAATAATTAATGTAGAATGAATTATTATTTATCAAATAAAAGTAAATGAATGATGTAAAAATAAAAAAATAAATTAATAGTCTTACTTGAATCAAAGGTATAAGTAGTAAACTTAGTTCTTGAATACTAATCCTTGAATACAAGGCAAAACGAATTTAGGGTATAAAGCTCTACAGAACTCCAACTATCAATACTTATTTTAGGTAAAATAGTTCCCAAAAATCCCTTAACATCAAATAAATGATATAGTCTATATGGATTATTTTGATTTATTTAGAGAACAACGACAACAATGCTATGTTTAGCTATTAATTCTTAAATGCTAAAATTATTATTCACCTATTGTATTTATATCTATTAAATTATCTTGTCTTCCTTTAAGGAATAAAATGATACAAATTAATTATTTGCAAAAACTATAATCTCCTGACTATAAAATTCAAAGTATTCAGAGAGTGCAGGTACCTAATATCTTTAGATTTACTCATTAAATATATATATATTTATTGAATCAGATCTAATTCCGTTTAATTCCTCTAAAAAAGCAAATTAATTATCAACTTACTTAGAAATTAGATTCAAACTATGACTAATACCAATAAATTCTATAAATTAGCCTTAAGGATTTTTATAAAATAATTTATAATCTGATTCATTGATTAGTTAAATAATATATATGTCTTTCTTGTATTATTTTATAGCTTAATAATACTCTATATTTTGGAGAGACATTATTTCAAAATTAATGTAAATGACTGAAGTTACTTTTTATAATTGATTGGTCAAATGATTAAATCCGATTATTGTAAATATATTCTAATCTGTTAAAATTTAACATTATATTTCACTAGTTTGTGTAAATTCTAGAATTTTATCTGGGTTGATTACTGAATACTTAGTAACAACTTCATCGCTAAGAGAATATGTTAATATTATTAATTATTTATTGTAACTAAGTGTCACTAGATATAATTCTTATTGGTCATTGTTAAATACTGATCCATAGATCATAGAAAAGTTAAATGTTAATTTACTAAGCTCTTTATTGCATTATAAAAAGATATTTTTTATTTAATTTTTCGACTTCATAATTAGTGCATTATTAGATGTTAAAATCACTAATTATTTGTTAATATTTTCACTGCTTCTAATTGGAGTGAATTTCATTTGTTAGCCAAATTAATTTAATACACTAGACTAAAGTGATAGATTCAGATCTACTGTTTCTATTTATTTGTATAGTTCTTAGCTACTTGATAAGTAAATTAACCCATCTTAATATCCTATTAAATTAAACTAATTAATAAATTAGGCTCTTTTAATCATTATTTCGGCAAAATTACTTATGGATTAAGATAATTAATTAAAATCATATATTGATAAGCTTTAGCTGCTTACTATAAAATATCCTCTCTCTTGAACATATAAGCAATTTAAAATTTCTTATTCCTGTAATTCGCTGTAAAACATCTAATCTTTTATTCTATAATATCCTATTTAATCTTTTAAGCAGTATGCAATATAATCTTAGTTACTTTACTTAAATTTATAATAGATCATAGGAGAGTTAGATGTTGAAACATTATTTAGTTTTTATTCTTAGATAGAAATAATGGCTAACTAGTTGAATTCTAGCTAAATAAAAGAACTTTTAGTTATAGTGATAAACTTACTACCTTAAATCTAAACGAACGCTATTTCTAAAGATTAATTTAATTAGTGGATTAACTTTTTCTGAGATAGGTTGATAAATGAAGCTAATTTTATTAATTAAGAAAGAGTGATTAATATTGATTAAAAATTATAAAAATTACCTTATTTTGTTTGCTTTGTATAGGTTAATATAATAAGATCATTATTAAGAAAGAATACTTAAGAGGTTGAGAGATTCTCAAAGATAGAATCAATTTAATAAACTAACTCAAATCTATAGCTTTCTTAAATATTATACACTTCTAAATATTATTCATAAATTATTATCATATTCTATTGCAAAATCTAAATATCTATAATTTATTAAGATAAAATCAACACATATTCAATTCTATCTAATTCTATTGAATAGATTCTCAATTCATTTTCATTAAAAAAGCAGATTTAGCTTTCATTAATTTAGATCATCCTGATGCCTATATATAATGATAAATAGAATATTAAATATTTAATAATAAGTTAGTTACCATTAATTGATTCAAAGCATTTATACGTACTATCTATTTATCCTTGATTGTAATCACATCTTTAATTATATTCGCATTGATTGGTATTATTGATTGAGTATCCATTTGGGCAATCTATCAGATTATTGATTATTTTATTTGTGACTTCATGAATCATTACTATCGACTATTGATTATCCTATAAGCATTTAGTATGGCTGCTATCAAGAGTAAAGCCCTCCTCACATTATTTACATTCCTATGAATTTACTGGATCTTTACAAAACCTAATTTTATTTGGTATGCACCTTTTATCTTGAATAAATAAGTTGTCAGAGCATTTTTCAACACATTGCCTATTTTCTTGAGTAATTACGCATGAACTACACTCCTAATTAGTCTCCCCATAACATTAAGAGAAAGATTAGCTACATTTCTAGCAAGAGAAATACCCTTAGTCAAATTCCTTGCTTAAGCATTATGAATTTGCTAATTCTATGACTACTGTAACACACAAAAGTTAACTAAGTATGGACAAGGCTAATTTCTTTTTCATTTATTAAGTAAGTATAAGAAATATATAAATAAGAATAAATAAATATAAGGTTTAACTTATTTTTTTATTTACTTTTAAACTGAAATTAATTAAACGTGCGGATGAAATTCCAAAAATTAAATTGTAGATCTCAAGTAAATATTAATATATCCTATATTACAATCCTTATTTTAAATTTAAGTAAACAATAGATATGAATTATTTGGTTGTAGTACTAGATAGTATTTCCTTTTGATTCAAAATAATTATATATAAAATTTACTTGATTTATACTATAAATAAATCGAATTTATACTCTTATATAAATAAATTAATAACACATTTGATCCTAAAACTTTAAATATTCTCTTGGGCTTCTTGGCTCCTTATTGATTTATTTTTTATAAATTTCAAATAATATTAGTTTAATAGGCAGAAAGAAAGTGTGCAATTCAAAATATTAATTCCATATTAAATTATTATTTTGAATATTAGTTATTTTCTTTTTTACATTAAGCCTAATAGTAAAAATGTTATTTATCTAATATTGAAAAGATAAATGATCTAAATATGAATCCAATCCAATTTGTTTCCTTATTTAATTCATATTAGTAAAATTAGTAGTTTTCTACTTAAGAATTGAAATATTATTTTACAAAAAGAATAATTTAACACTATATTTTATTATTTTAAAATTATAAATTTTAATATAAGAAAACAACAACATAAAAATATTAAATAGGTATTAATTTTAGTTGTCAAAAGTATTTTATGTGTAAATCTTATTTATTACCTTTAAGACTTATGCTTCATAGGAAGAATTATTTTCTATTTGGTTAGTTTATTTCAAAAAGTACTTAAAAATCTTATTTTTTCTATTTGTTTTAATTTCATTTAATTAAAATATTTTTATTCACAGAATAATTTTAGTTTGATTTATAAAAACTAGTATTTTTATCTAATAATTATCTTTAAATAGAGGTAAAGAGCTATTATAAAAAACATTTATTTCAAACACTTAGTTTGTTAGTTAATAGAAGAAATAAAATCCTAAAAAATTAATAGGACTAATCATTTTATTAGTAAAATGTCAACAAAAAATAAAAATATGATCATAAAGCGAATTATTTTTAAAGCAAATTTCATTTTAAAAGCAGCCAAGCAGAAAAAACAATAAATGATTAAACGAAATTACTACCATTTAAATTGAATATTATTTCATAAATTTTTCAAATGAATCTCATTTCCTTTTATAGATTTATCTTTGAGAACTTTAACTTGTGATGTTTGAGAAAATCTTGAAATGTCAAATAATGTTTCCCTATTCTTTGCTATTTTCTTATCTTCAAAATTATTATATGAACCTTTATTTTTCAATGAAAAATTAACTAGGCTTATTTCATTTGCAAAACTTTATGTAGGCAAAATTTAATTTGAAATAATATAATTTTGATTAGTTTATTAACTTTCCTCAGGTATTTGATAGGTTGAATGTCTTTTTATAAAAAATTAATTAACAATTATAACCTTTAATTTATTTATTTACAATTATGATTGATTTTATGAAAATTTCATTGATGAGTTCTCAATATCTATTTTAATAAATAATACAAGTTTAATGTTTCAATTTTTAATAATATATCTTAAAAAATAAATATATCGGTGTATTGTATTATCTTTTGAGTAAAACTAATTTATTACCTTCTGAAGATTAATGTTAGACAGGTAGAATTACATTTAAATTCGATATTCTATCAGCATTAGGTTAATTACTAATATCAGAATCAGTTATTATCTTTTAGTTACCTTAATATAGCTTTATTTATACATTTACTAATTTAATTAATTTATTCCAAGCCTTATGAGATTAATAAATGCTAGAGATTTTTATAGTATATTTATTTATAAATTTAGGAAAAATCTTTTTTAAACACAAAATTATTTTGTATTACATACTTTTTTCATGATACTCCATCTTTTAATTTAATGTTTTTATAATAAAATATATTGCAAACGATACATTTATTATAATAAGAAGGGCTATACATATCAATTATATAGCATTGCTCTTAGAAGCCTAATTAGTAATCCCTAATTAAAAAGATATGAATATTATAATGTAACATGAGAGATCTAGATTATTTAAGTATTTTCTTTTGTATGGCTAATATTTGTAAACCTAATTTATATATCCTAATAATATAATGCTTATAACACATCCATTCAATATTTGGTAATTATTCAAGAAGTTAGTTGATATGTAAATTAATGATTTGCTTATTATTTTAAATACTTCCCAATAATAGAATTCATCTTTATATTCGAAGTAAAAGAAGCTATATCTTTAATAAAGATAGACTTTATTTATATTATTTTTATCTCTTCTCAATTTATGTAAGAATATAATTGTAGGAACTATAATACTGATTATTATTAAAAGTGGTAGTGATATTAAATAAGCAAATAAATTGTGCTATCTTGTACCACATTCGAATTAAACATCTGAAAGTACATACTTCTTATTTCCAATTTTCTAGCAAGAAATTATTTATGAAAGAACTTATATCAAACTAGGGTAGAGCATATAATATAAGTAGTAAAAGGAGGTATTCAATCTTCTATCATATAAAATTGATTATATTTAATTAATTGATTTGTTAAAATAAAAAAATTTACTTCAATAGGAACTCTTTTCTTTTTAAAAAATTCATTTTTTTAGTTTCTAGCTAATAGACTATATATAATGTGGCTATCGTAATTAAATAGTAAAATACATAATTAAAGGAATTCAAAAGGAATCTTTGATAAACAAATTCTAAAGAATTAGGAGGAAAGTATTTGTGTATCAGACAATCAAGTGAGTATTTTGTTTAATTTAAAGGATTTCCAAAAAAATCTACAATGATTAAGATACTTTTGTCTACCTTAAATTCGAACTAAGATAGCACCTACAGTAATTAAAAGTATTGTATCACAAATTTCAAGGTTGTCTAGAATGTATTTTTTTAAATAGAACTTCCAAAATTAACTATCCCAGCTTTTTTAAAATAAAGAGCTTTTGTTTAATTAATCATATCTGAATTGATCGAAATCGTTTCAAAACCCATGTATATTCCAAAAATTATACTAAAAATAATTAATGTGGCTACTTATTTAAAATCATTTTGTTTACAAATTCCACATTTATAATCCTCAAGTTTTCCATACTCTTTTCCTTTCCAATATAATTAATAGTAGTCGCAGCTTTCACATCTTGGTCCATAGTATCCTTCTTAACATGTTTGATTTCTTTTTAAAAATTTTGATAGAAAAAGTGATTATTAATTAAAAATAAAAATAAGATCTATATTAATTTACATTTTTGAGTTGACTTAACAATTAGAAGGAGATTTATAGCAATAATCTATAAAATTAGTTCCTGGTTCAATCCAATAATTATTGCTTACATAAATTTAATTTCCAAAACACTAATGAGCTAAATCTGGGCAAGGCAAGCAGACATCATCGAAAGATTAAGGGATAACTAATGAATATGTATCTTGTTTGCATAAGGAACACTCAGTATAAGTTATTTACTTTCCTTACTCATTGATAACTTGAATTTATGTGCTATTTCTAATTATTTCTCCATAGGTGCAATTTCTAAAGTTAACTTTAATGTTAAAATATTCTTTCTTAATGTTTCCTATATATTGGTAATTTAAAGATTTTATGTAGCCTAAAGGTGATTCTATATCAATTGTACTTTATGAACCATGTTAGTATAAGAAAGTTGTTTCGATTTAAACTAAATATTTAGTTTAAATATCTTAATCTTAATTTTCAATTAAATTTCCAGTTAACACAATACTTCTTAAGTTCTGATCAAAGAAAATAAATTTTGAGGTTAATTTAATAATTTTTAATGAGTTTAATTCTCTTTTTATTTCTTAGTATTTTTCATCATATTTATTATCATTAAAATATAAATTGACCTTATTTTATTCCTCATCAATCCAATAGAATAAAATCTAATTTAAATAAAATGTAAAAATAAATTATTATGGATAGAATCCAGAATAAAATAAATTTTATAAATTATGTAAAATATTACCTAAAATTTAATATCTAAATAGCTTGAGACTACATCAAAGAATTCATTTTAATTGTTATAAAATTAAATTTCCATTTTATAGGGATAGAAAGCATAATTTTAGCCATACAATGAAGCATTATTTTAAAAAATAATATTATATGGATCAGTTCTAAGGATAGATGGTATATGATCCTTTGAAGAACAAAAATATCTTAAACCACCTCCTATAAGAGCAGTATTTTTTGTAATAAGATTTTTCTTTAAAAATAGATTACTTTCTTTTGCTATGATATTAGAATACAGGAGATATATCCCTCCTCCAGATAATTCTGCACTATTTTTAGTAATAATTACTGAATAAATTGTGATATCGGAAAATTATGAATAGATAGCACCACCATTAAGCATTGATTTATTATTAGAAAATTCTGAATTAATAATTTCCACTGACTAAACGTTTTTAAGATTAATAGCTGCACCATTATCATTTCGATTAATAATATATGTAAAAATAGAGTTTTTAATTTTATTTATTTATAATTATTATGTTTATTAATTAGAAAATTCAATTCTTAGTGCTGATTAAACTACTTATTTTAATTATCTATTATAAAATGTTCTTTTATTGATATTTAGAAAATCTATATCAAAACTAGTATTAAGAATGTGGATATAATTTTTAATGTCTACACTTTCGTCAATATACATTGTTGAGATAATTAAATTATTAGAATTCTCTATATACAAAAGAGATTCTCCTTGAGAAAGGCTATAGAAAAGGAGTTGAGTCAATTATACTGAAACTGCTTAATTAATATGAATACAATTCTCAAATTTCTATAAATATCTGATATCTACATTATTTACAATTATTTATCCACCTTCAATATAAACTTATTTATTGTTGATGTCCTTATTATTTACTGAGCTAATTTTTAAATTCTCAATACTAACTAAAGGATTAGTAAATAATTAATCTTCTGTCTCCTATTCATTTGTAATTGTATTAATTTTACAAATAATTTGTAAGAAATTGTTGATTTGACTTTTATCTACAGATAAATTAGAAATATTAACTTTATTTATTGTATAAATCAAATCAAAGAAGGCTGTATCTTAATTTATATTTTCTTCAAGATATCTAAATTTATCCTTAAAAGATATTTTTTCTTGCAATATTCTAGATTTAGAATTGTTAATATTAGTGAAATTGACATTTACTATTGTAATCTATTCAATTCCTATAGTCTTGATAAAGGTATAGGGAATACTTAAATTGCTCACTTTAATTGTATCCACTATAATATTCTTTGAATTTTATATAATGATAAATTCTTCAAAATTAATTTCTTAATCAGAAAATGGTAACTGTTTTCCTGTATCTAAGTATATTTAAGCCATTTAAATAAATTACATGTTATTAATTGAAATAAAGTTAGCAAATATTTATGGCTAATTTATATAAATCTGATTCATTAAAAATTTCTGACCTCCAATAGAATTCGTTCTTATTCTATTTCTTAATCCTGGGAGAAATTTAATATTTTAAAATATTATCACCTTAACTCTTATAAATTGAATATCTCCTTCAAGGGTTAAGTTTTGGAACTCAATTTCATCAAAATCTTAGAAAATGATACCATCTTTAAATTTACTGTCAAATTATAGATTGCCATTTTTAAATGAAATAGTGTTGACCTGCGAATTCTAAATTGTAATTTAATCTCTCTATTAACTCTCATCCACTATTTTTGCACTTAAATTATTTAAATTATACTCTAGATTTATAGAAGGAAATTAAATCTAAAATTATTGAGAAACTGTGATATTTTAGTTATCTTATATGATCTATAATGATATTTTTCTAATAGATTCTCTACTAGAAGAGATAATTTACTAAATTTACTTCTGTTGATTTATTTATTTAGGTTATATATTTTATATATAGTCACAAGTTTCTTCGTCAACATTATTCAAAGACCAGAAGTTATGAGAAGAATCTTAAATCTGAAATGAGACCATATTTATCTGTGAAGAATTTATTGTATAAACTTACAAATAATATCTATAATCCTTGCTAATTTTCTTTTAAAAAATAATAGTAGATTGAACAAGATCTATCTATTTAACTAGCTCAAAATAGTTTGAAAGTAGATACAACTTATAAAGATAAATCCTCTCTTAATCAGATACTAGAAGATACTCATTGTTTTGCAAGATAACTTAATTTACATACCTAAAATTATTATTGAGAATTACATACTATTCTTTTAAATAACCTTTAGTATTGAAGATAAATAAACTTGATGGCCCTTTACATGCAAGCAAGTCAAGATTGAGTTTCTAGATCAAATAATTTGATCTTGAAGATAAAGGTACTTTGTTTTTAAAAAGTAATTCATTATTATTACTACTTCTTATCATATTATTTATTTAAAATAAGAAAGTATATTATCTATCCACAACAAATAACTGAGAACTTGAATCATCTACTAATATTTATTAGATATCATTAAATTCAGATAGGCTACTAAATATAACATTTAAGTTAGTAAAATCGTAAATGATCAATCTTAATTTTGCATTAAATATTAAGTAAACTTATTATTAAATCATTTCAAGAAAGAAATTGAGCTAATCCTCCTAAGTTAATTTCTATTTTATATTAATGTAAGACCAGCTTTAGTTATTTAAAGTAAATAAATTATAAGAAGTATCTAAGAAAGATAAGTTCTCATTTAATATTTCTATTTTTAATATTCCACTAGCATTTTGAGGCATTTCGATAGCTTATTATATTATCAAATACTCATTTTTACTATCAACTGATTTTATTTTAATGAAAAATTAGCTTATTTTGTTGTTGTTAAATCCATAAATGAATGAACAATCTTTATTACTAATTATTTTTTAATTGTAATTTTATTAAGCTACAACCTCATTTTAACTGATTAAAACTATAGAAGTTTCGAAAATATGAAGTACAAGAGGATTTTTTTGATTTTCTAAACCTTATATTAAGCAAATTTTCACATTACTAGTATTTAAATTTTCTAAAAATTTCTAATCAAAGGTAATAATTTATTTATGTTAAAGATTATCATCATAAATTTCTATTTATTATTAGAGGCTGTTGAAATAAAAGATTTAATTCTAATGGAAAACTCCTGCAAACTGTACCCTTCTAACTCTTTTAAATTTATTTATCTCATAAGGTAATATTTCAGATACATCAAAAAATTCTAGTTTTAATTTAGGTTAGTTATCGATCTTTACATTTTTCATAAATATTAAGAAATCAGTAGAATAATCATAAATAAGAGAATCGGCAATTGTGAAGTATTAAAAAGGATCACTCAAGGAATAAATTATATTTTATTAAATAAAGATATTCTTTTCTTTAATATATTATATTTTTGAATCAATATCTGTTAAGTTTGTTGAACTAAACTAAATGTTTCTTAATTTATATTCATAATATTTTACTTAGCTAGGTACTTTGATAGATTATACTTAAATTATTACAGTTTAATCTTAACCTAGAGTATATGCACTATAAAATAATTAGTCATCACTGCAATAAACTAGGTCATATAATGAGTTTGTTTAATTAAAAAATACATTATTAGAGCTATCAAATGGAATTTGATAGCCTGTATATGTATTATCATTAGTAAATACTACTACTTTATTATTATTACATTCTTAATATACCTAATTTAAATTTTATTGTATTTTTATGTTTTATTAAAACAATTAATTCATTTTAAAATCATAGATCCTTATAATGTTTTCATCTTAAACCTATAGATCCTCATATTGAATAACAATTGTATTAAAGAAAAATGAAATATATTAAAGCTTATTGTAAGAAGATTCAAGATGTATAGTTTTTAAGTTGAATTATTAATCCAAACTTAATTTAATTAAAGAATTATTTTTTTCATTAAAAAACAATAATTCCTCTGTAGTTTCATAATATTAGTTTTATTTATTTGAAAATACTAATTGGTCTTTAAAAATGAGCTAACTATTAGAATTTCCATACTGATAAATGCCAATTCCACTAATATATATACTCTGATAATAATTAGAAAAGATTAAGCTACATTCATTTTATTAACAATAATTAAAATCTTGATTATCGAACATAGGTTTGTAGGTAAGCATATCTATAATTTTTAATTAATTAGAATCACATAGCAGTAGATTTCTCTTTTTAAAAGTAATAGTTGGAAGAAATCCTTAACATCTTTTAGAGAATGTATATTCAAAATATTTTTTATTTTCTAAGTAGTTATAAATAAAGGCATTTTCTATTCCATTTTGATTTTTCAAAAAGATAAAAAAGGTCATCTTATCAATCAATTCATAAAATATTACTTATCCATTAAAATATTTAACACTTATCATGTCAAAACAATTAGGAAATATCAAATTCCCCACTTTTTAATATTTATCATTAATTTCAAATTCTCTTAATTATTAATTATACAGATTTGCAAGATCACTTAAATAAAAATTGATTTTTTCTAATTAAACTGAATTAAAAATTAATAAATCTTTAGCATAAAAATCATATCTTCTTTTATTTAAACTAGTGGATACCATTTTATTTTAAGATGGTACGCTATAAAAGTAAATCGTGCTTAATTTGTTAAGCACTTTCCCATTGTAAGAATATTCTCTGATGTTCCAACTTTAAGTAATTTCTATAAATATAAAAAATATTATAATTTCTACTTATGAATAAAGGAAATATGATATTAACTAAATGAAATAGATTTGTATTAATAAATAAATTAATAATAAGTGATAATGAACTTGGAGAAACTAAAAATTAAAATAATATCAGCTTAGAAAAAAATCTAGACTGCCTATCTCATATTAAAGACAATTATATTTTAAATTTATAGACTTGGGAAGGAAAAAATGTATCTTTCCTTATTCATTTTTAAAGAATTTTTTGAAGAAGATGATAGTTTTGAAAATCTTTGTTTTGAGTATTTTGATTTGATTTTTAAATAATTTAATTTTTATAAATACTCTTTTAAATAAATTATCTAAATTTCTTATTTAATATTTTTTACATCATATTAAATTTAAATAAAAATTTCAAAATTATATCCATAAAAATTAGATTAAAAATTTAATTACAACTAAAATAATTTTGTAAAATTAAAATATTTAAGAGAAATATTAATTTACTGCCTGAAAATTTAGCATTTATACTAAAACAGCTGGCATCTTGATCTATATATTTCTCAAGCTCTTAGATACAATCGCTTCTTCCATTCACATAATCTTAATCTCTTGTTTAACCAAATTATTCTGCCTTTTCTCTGCTAATAAATTTTAATGTTTCAAGCTCATAAAATTCAAAAACAAAATAATCAGATTAAATATTTGATCTTATTATAGACAATAATTGACATTTATCTATTATTACTATTTCAATTTTATTATAATCTATTATTTTTTATCCATAATAATCGATGAGTACTTCACTAAAAGGTTAATCTGGTAGGATAATCTATTATTATGAAACCAAATTTAAAGAAACTATATCCTAAGATGTTATGTAAACTACAAAGTTATCATTTGAAATATTGAATTAAATTAGTTATCCAATTAAATTTATGATTTATTCTTCATTAGTCCAATAATTTATTATTAAAAATTTCTACTCAGAACTGATATACCAGAATATAAATTTATCATTTACTTTCATTTGATTTCCTTCATTATTGAAAACAATTTACTTAATTGACTTAATCTTTTGTTTTTAGAAGGTAATAAGGATGTTATTTTTTTGAAGATCTTAGTCAAATGATCTAATAATTTAAGGATTTTCCTTAATCAACACTACTTGATAAAATGATTGCTCACTAATTATTTAATTTTAGCAATAAGAGTATTCTACTGATAGTAATTAGCTAGATTTTTTATTTAAAATGTTAAGATTTATAATGCATAAAATTGAATTAATAGTTGCATATAGCTTAATTTCAAATATTGAAGTCAGTAGATTCTTAATAGCACTATTATTAATACTAATTCTTTTCATAATTTATCCACTTTAAATCTTTACTAAAGAAATAGATTAATTTTATAATAATGATAAAAATAGCTCATAGTTTCTGATATCATCCTATAAATTAAGCATTTATATTACAATTTCATCTTAGAATACTAATTAGCTATTATCTTAGTAACATTCATCTAAATAGACATATTCTAGTTGCTAATCTTTTATTTCTAAAATTTATTTATTAGAATTTAAGTAAATAACGTTATTTTAGTAAGGATCATTTATAGCAGATGTAATGTTAGTGTACGATAGTTAAATAGATGATAAGTGATTAAATTTCTAATCAAGTAAATAGTGTGTATTCCAATCTTAATGATTGATAAAGATGTATTAATTATTATAAATCTAAATGAATTAAGTATTTTATACATTTTCAAAAGAAGCTATTATAAAATCTGTATATTATAAATTTTAAGATAATACATTATAAATTACTACAAGGGAAATCAACTTTATTAAAAAATAATCCTCTGAACCAAAACTATTACCAATTAAAATTAAATGATTAGTTTAAGGGAAGAAAAACTATTTTAAAACAATTGGAGAGTAAAAATATTAGTAATATATTATGTCTGTACTAGAGTCATAAAGATAGCCATATTCATAATAATTTAGTAAGAGAATTGGAAATTAATGGTCACTTACATAAAAAGTATTAAAATCATACTATTCTCCTACACCACTACCATATGATATAATTTTAGAGCTTAACTAAATCTAATCTTTTTCTTAAATTAGTTATATTTGTATAACTAAAACTTAATTCAAAGAGGTTAGAAAGATTTTATTAATTTTCTAATCATAGAAAAAGAATTAAAATAATTATTCAGCTTATATTATCTTAAAGTTTTCAGAATTCGAAATTGGATAAATGAATGCTTATTTTAAAATAATTTTGTTACTTTAGTTAATAGTATTTAATGTATTTTACCTTAGTAGCCTGATACAGATGTTGTAAATATAAATAATTATGAATTGAATTCAAATATGCAAGATAATTTACTGTTCTTTATTTTATCTGATGGATTGCTTTATTCTTAAATAAGTCTTGTAGTTTGGAGATCATAAACTTTAATAGAATTTTATAAAAAAATATAAACTACATCTTCAATAGCCTATATTGCTACTATATCTCTATTTTAAAGTTAGATTAATCCTATAAATTATTTAGTTTATTTATGGAATATTAAACACTCATTTTTCTAATAGATTATTAAGTAGTTTCTTGTTAATTTTATAGATTTTTCACCTATGAATATTAATTAATAATAGAGGGAAAGATTTGTATTAGATATTAGATTATCAAATTAATATACTTGTTTTGTCTTCTAAGCATCTGAATGGTTATTGATGATTAGATTAAATTTAAATGCATTATGGGACTCTCTAGCAGTAGCCAAGGTAGTTTTTGAATGTTTCATCTGGACATTATTAAACCATATCAAATAGATTATTATTTTTCTCATTTATTAGGACATAACTTAACTCGCTATTTTCCTTTTAACATAGAGATTAATTGAAATCAAATTCGAATTCCTTAGCACATTAAGTGCATTTTTATGCAGATTAGCACTAATCACAAAATTTGATATCACAGAGAAGACATAAATTGACTCTTTCTTTAGATTTATAATACTAATTTGGGCATGCATCTACACATGCATTATTATAAATAGCAGATTTACAAGATAAACAGCTTTCATTATTATCTGAGAAACATGTATTGCAATTTTAAGAACATTATTAGCATTAAAGATTATTTGAATCGTTATATTAATCGCTACCACATCTTACATTTTGATATTCTTAACCTCTAGTTTCTATTATAAATAGTATGGTATATAATTTGATAAATACTAGCATGTATATAATAACCATTCTATCCTTTCTGAATGCTTTCATTCCAGATTACTTATTATTATTTATATTGTTTGCTACTTTTCCTAAATTCTTATTGAGTTAAATTAACAAATAGTTTACTTCTAAAATTAAATATCACTAAAATTAATCAAATCTAATATTAGTTTTACTAACAATTAACTTTTTACTGATGATTTTATTCACATATAATAGATTTGTAATTCATACCTTTTTTTTATTATTACACCAAAAAGTTTCGAGTGTTATTAGAAATTATTATCTTATTTCAGGTCTCTCAATATTTTAAATATAAAAGTTAATGGAGATAAGTGAAAATGGATGTTTAAATATATATTATTCTAAAAAATTTTAAAATAATCTAATAAACTAAAATAAAGATAAAGATTTCTACAGAAAATTTTAAATTAAACAATTAATAATGCATTTTAATATCAGAGTTAGGAATTCTATTAGTATGAAATACTTTTTTATTTTAGCTAAGTGATTTTTTTCAAATTGTTATGAATTTTTTACCAATTTTTATGAGATCTATAGCTGCATCTTTAGTAATGGAATATCTTATTTATGAAAATTGGAAAATACTTTTCTAACCATTTAACAATTTTAAAGTAATTGCAAGATTCATTGTAATAGATTTTATTTTTAAATTGTTAATAAAAAAATAGGATAATAATCATAATATTTAAACTGATTATTAAAGTATAAGATATCATTTTAAGACTCTACTATTCAGATTGGGTATTAACTATACCTATTTAAAAGCAAATTAGCAAAACTAGTGTCTAAATATATTCCTATTCATTCATGTAATTTCTTTTGAATGGCTTATGTTAATAGGTAACTCTTAATTTTATAATTAATAATGTGCAAAGGAAAGTACCTTTAGCTATCAAATTCTCAGAAAATATATTAAGTCCTAGTTGAATAAAAGAGAGGTTCATTATTTTAATTATCTCCCAATAATAATATTCTTATTTGTACTCTGAATAAAAGAAATTATATTTCAGAAACGTACCAATCTAATGTAATTTGTTTTTGTTTTTTTATAACCTCTAAAATAATATTAAAGGGATTATTACAGCTAGTGATAGTAATATTGGTAAACAAATACTAAAACTAAATAATATATGCTAATTGGTATAGCATTAAAATTATTTATCAGCAATTACATAATTTTAAGAACCAATTTTTTCACAAAAAATGATCTGTGATAGTTATTAGATCAAGCCAGGGTAGAGAATAAAATATGAGTACTAAAGAGATGTAAGTGTTGTTCTATTTTTAGAATTAATATTTATTTAAATTAATAAAGTATTTTGAAAGAAAAATTAATAGAAAAATTAATTACCTTTTAATTAAATGAATTTAGAAATCATGAGATTATTATTTATACTCATTTAAGATATAAATAATGATGCTAAAAAGTGATATAAGAATATAGAATACACTTTTGCTTATAATCCATAGTGCTCTCATATAAACAATTTCTATACTCTTGGTCAACTTTAAAAAGAAACAATCTATACTAAAAACAGTAGATTAGATTGGATTTGAAGTAATGGTTAATACATCATCAAATCCTAAAGGTAACTAAAAATTAAATTAATAAAGTAATCCTGCAAGCTAAAGATAGCTAATTATTCTTTTAAATACAAAACCTATTGAATTAGGATATAGAGATGTTCCTAAACTCATTAAGCCAGTTTTATTCAGATATATTCCTTAGATTATTATTAATCCTCTTTTATTTATTTTATAGGTTAAATAGTAAAAATAACAGCCTGTTAAAACTATTATTAATACCAACTTAATCATTTAGAAACTAGTTTCTTTTTATTTATTGCACTAAATGCATTAAAATTTACTAATTTTCCCGTATATTCCTTCTTTTTATTCAATCCCATAATAATCGCAACTTTCACATTTAGGACCAATAAAACCTTAAATACAATTTGTAAATTAATTTTTGTCAGGATTTCTATAATAAAAAGAATTTAATTGAAAAATTTAAAGTTTAATAATAAATTTACTTTGAATCAAAGTTTTGTACTTTACAACTAGAAGGATTATTTTAGCACTATATTATATTATCAGTTCCTCTTTCTAACCAGTATCCATCTTTAGGAATTAAAGTGTTTCTCTAGCAATATTATGCCGATAATGGACAGTCTATGCATTTAGTCTAGAGATTTGAATATGGATCTATTATTGAATAAGTTTTCTATGAGCATTCATAGCATTCTTGAAACATCTAAGTTGAATTTTTAAATACCTCTCCTAGTTCACATTACCTAAAAAAAACTTGTAATTTCTCACTTTTTATAGTCTTTTAAATATTAATTTAATTCAACTCTATTTTTTTAAAGAATATCAAGAAGTCTTCTTATTTAGGCTGTAACATCATAAATAGGTTTAATTATAGAAACTAATCAGTATACTCTCCATTAACTTTGATCATTTTAAAGAATTAGTTATTAAATTAAATTTAATTTGATACAATTTATATGTTAGCATAAGATTATAATTCAGATAAAATATCAGCATATTTGCTTTCATTTTAAATACTCTCCATGGCTTCTTGATTGAAGTTAACTTAATTATTCTCTTCATCTAAATATTATACTTTTATCTAATTTTAAAATTATTAAATTAATCGCAAGTTAAATAAAATTAATAATAGTTGTTACTTCAGTTTTCTATTGCTAAGAGCTTGATACTATATATTTTAATTCTTCTTTAGATAAATCTACAATTGAGATATCTTTTGGTACCATGCCATAATTATTAGAATAGAATTTAGCATGATTTACCATTGTTATATCCTTTAATGTATTTCTTATTATGTCTAAATATTTATCCTAAACAAAATATCTAATTCCTCCTCCTATTAGTGCTCGATTATTAAAAATAATTGATTATTTTTTTTAATTTCCATCTAACGAATCATTAACTTTAATCATTGAATATTCTAAATAAATAGCTCCGCCTGATAAATCTGCAGTATTATTGAAAAATTTAATGCCATTCATAATTAAATAAGAATTTTTAATTGAGATTCCACCACCATTTTAAAAGCTATGACAAAACAAGATTTTCACTTCATCAAGATAAATCTATGCAATATTATTAATTTATAAAGCAGCTCCATTACATTGAGTACAAATAATATTCTCAAAAATGGAATTAAATATAGATATTCTATACTATAGATTATCTTCTGATTAGATTATTAATGAAGAATTAATCTATTCATAATTTTCAATATTCAATTACGACCTTGGATTCATATTTAGTGTATTAATAACTGTATTACAATTTATTATTTTAAATATGGTATTAGAATTCATGTAAAAGTTAAAAGTCATCTTTAAAAGAATCAATTATTCTATTTTTTCAAAGATGAATGCATTTTTTGATGAGTTCAATTCCTATATATCTACATTACTTATCAAGACTAAATTGCTTTTCTTAATTTATATTAAATCATTTTCAATATTTTTAAATTAAAAATTATTAATCTTAATTTAATTAGCCTGTATTTAAATTAAGGGTAATTTAATTTAATTATCTTCTAGATTAATTATTTTTAAGTTTTCTATTTAAGCATTAATCATTTTAATCTGTAGTTGTTTAGCAGTTTTAATTTATTATGGACTATTAATTTACCTTTATGCCTAATTGGTAGAGTCTATTATTAATGTGTTATTTAAAAAGAATAGTTGATCTAATTTAGAATAAGTAACATTTATATTTAAAATATTTATTGAATTATAAATATATTCAAGTTTGAATAATGATAAACCTTAGGAGGTGATTCGTTATTAGGTTAGATTATAAATCATTAATTAATTTAATTAAAAAGTACCTGCCATTTTTATTAAGAAGAGTTAATCATATAATGAAATATTCTTAACCTTTATCTATTCCATTTTTATATTGGAACTATTAAAGAAGGTAAATATATATCCTGGAGATAAAATATCTGACTGAACTAATCTAAAATTTTAGGAGTCTCTTTAAAATATGGTTATGTCATTAAAAAGTATCTATTATGAATTATTTAAGGAATTTTTATTATTAGTTTCTTAAGCTAAAATGAATTTAACATTCTAAAAAACTATATTCGAATTAGAAATATTTTAACCATCATAATAGATCTGCGATAATTATTAATTTATGCTGATATTTTAAAATATTAAGTTTTAACAGTTTAAAAATTCCAATTTCTCTTCTATTGTTACATTTTAGAATTTAATCAATTGATGGTTCTAAAATTATAGCACTTGAGCATTTTATTAGATATTTTTTGAAATAGATCCATTTTTTATTGTAATGTTTTTTACATCTTTAAGATCTTCTTATTAAGATTAAAATATTGCATTGTTTCCATTTAACTCATATGTAAGGCTGATGTTTCTATTTATATTAATCGCCGGTAGTATAATTTCCGTATTATTTCTCTCTACTAATAATGTTATATTGTAAATATTTTCATTATTTAATAAATATGATTCAATCCTCTTCTCTTAGTAAACCTTTTCTTATTCTATAATAAGATTTGCTCTGCAAATCTATTTAAGTTTACTATCATTTATTTAGTTTTTAGATGAATTTTCAATTATAAATTTTCTTTTGACAATTGAATACTTCTGTACTCCTTAAATAAATAATATTTTTTCTAAACCTTCTTAAATAATTTATAGGGAGAATATAGCTAACTAGTTATAAGATTATTATTTTATGAAACTATATTATCCTAATTTAATTGATTCATAAATAAAGAGATTATTTTCATCAACAATTAAATAAAGTGACTTATGTTTAGAAAAATTTTCAATTTGGTAGAAATCTAAAATCTTACTTATCCTCTAATCTTCTATTTTTACAATTAATCCATAATTACTAGGTCTAACAGAATGTAAAATAACAGCACTAGAAGCAATTACAGCTAATTAGAAATTATTTATTTTTTTAAATTTGAACCAACCTCTTGTATGCATATGTAATTGAGCTTTAAGAACAAAAGAATAGTCAAACTCAAAATATTCATAGATTTTAATATTAAATGACTCAAAAATGTACAACTAGTTTAGAGTATTATCAAAATAAATTTTTCTAACAGGATAACCAGATTATTAAAATCTATCTTCAACTTTTATCTTTTTATCATTACACTCTATCATTATTCCATTTTAATTCTTAATTAAAATGTAGGGATTATTATTGTTATTGTTTATTTTAAATTATGAATAAAAGAGATTGTTGCCTTTTGTTAACTTAGATAATAGAATTCCATTTATACAATTCTAATCTTAGATTTTAGAGCAATCACTCATCATAATTTCAACTCCATTAATAATTTAGTTTTTAATATTATACTCCATCTTAGAAATAGAAATAATATCTTTTTTTTCGATTATATTTAATTAATATGCTTTATCTTATTTAACACCTATTAATATTCCATAATCCTCAAAATAATCTTCAATTATATAGTCAAATTCTAATTTATTGTATTAGTAGATAAACAATACAGTCTCTTTATTGACAATGAAAAATAACTCTCTTGATATTATTATTATAAACTTCAATTAACTTTATTATGAATTTTCATTATTAAATCTTAGTATTCTAATATTAGTTAGTATGATTTGAAAAGAATATTGATGAAGAAAATCTAAACTCAATTAAGATTATTTTTAATTTTAGGCATCATAAATATCTAAAGTGTAATCTTTCTCATTAAAATACACATAAATATTTTGGAAAGAGCTCATAGGAATATTTTAATTTATATCTAATTAAAATCTATTTCTATTACTAGGGAATAGGGTCGATAGGTCAAAAATAAATTAATTTATAGGCTAAAACTTATCTTCAATAATTAAAATATCTTTATTTTTGTCATAGATATAATTTCCATCAATAAAAATTTAAAAGTCATTTTAAAGGGATATCATAAGATCTTAAATAATTATAATATTTTTGGCAGATATATAGAGATCTGAGCTCTTAGCATAGTATTAAAACTAATAACTGATTTTGGACTTTTATAAACTTTTTATATTATAAAAGACTATCTTTGAGTAATTCGTATTAAAATCTTGAATTATAAAAATATGCTCTTCAGTGCAAAGTGAATATCTAAAATAACTATCAGTGTTAATTTTAATTATAGGACCTCTTTCCATACTAAGAGGTTTTTCATAACCCTCAATATATTTATCCCATAGAAAATAATACCTGTTTTAATAAGTACAATCTTAAAAATAGGTATAAGTGTTGAGATTAGATTTATTGATTGTTTTAATTAAATCAAAATTTTCATAAGAAAATATATTAATATTGTTAATTGGAATGATTATATAATCTTTGTAAAGTATATCAAAACTTATGCCGTTTTAAGTATCTAATAAATATCTTGTTATTTTTTATAAATCAGGCCATCTATAAAATACAATCGATATTTAATTATATTAATAGGTAACATACAATCCTTCTGTTCTTTCCATAAATCTAGTAGGTATTGAACCATGTAAAAACTATATTGGAGCTTTGTATAAAATATCTTCTTCTATATTATAATATCCAATATTATTGATAAACATTACTGGGTGATATTCAGATAGAAAGAAATAATTAAAGTTGCCTTAGTTAACTATGTTAAGGTCAGAATACTTTAATTTGGATTTTTTTGGGTTAAAAATATCAGTATACTTAAAAATATACATTTCATCCAATAAATTAGAAGTGATGAATAAGTTTAATTTTTTATAATTAAAAATGTTTGTTATAAAAAGGCCATCAAATCTAATAAACATTATAATTTAATCATTAAATATATCTTTTACTATTATTTGCCATTCATCATTAATAAATCTAATAGTAATTGTTTATCCTAAATTAGGTAAATAATTATCTATTTCATTAAATTCATTGGTTTTAATTTTAAAACTTTGTTAGATTCCATTTGGAATTATATTTTTATTGTTTATTAATAATGGCATATAGATTGCTTATTGATTATTTAAATTGAAAAGGATTTTATAAGATTTTATGTAGTCGTTCAAATTAATATAATTTTGATAGCTCACTTTAAAAATTCTCAAATCCTCTATATAACTAGCTTTGGTAAAAATCTCCTCTACTATGTTAAAACTAAACTTTTAAAAATTAATTTTCCTGTTTTCTATTCTATATAAACTTTATACTGCGTACAATCCTTGTGATAGATAATCTAATTTTATTAAATAAAACTTCTTGAATTTATAGAAAAAAAGGATCTTAAATGAAGTTACTTGGATCAAAATTAATTATTGATACAATCACATTAGAATCTTTAGTTATTATACAAAATGTATCAAAAGTATTTATTTCAACAAGTTAGAGATTATAAATACTGATACTAATATTAGTTTATGGTAATATAGTTCCTAAGTACCCTTAAGCATCATATAAATTATAAGCAAATGTTTGCCCTAATTTTGAATAGACTAAAATAATTGTCTAGTACTTAACTACTACTTAATCTATTATGTTAGTATTTGGATCCAGATTTATATTTATTCTGTTACTTACAGTTTCAAATTTAATTGAATAAAAAATTATGTCAGTTTAAGAAGCAAATACTATTGTGTTTAGGTCAAAAAAATCAAAATGATTTGATAAAGAAGCTATTTATTTTAATAATACATATTATTAATTATCTAAAGTGTATAGATTGATTATTGATATTGAACCTTCATTTTATTTTTATGTTATTGCTAATTAATTATCTAGCTATTTTATAATAATATCTTCTTATGAGTTGATTTCTTATATTAGAACAAAGTATCCTTAAGAGTTTTTAAAAAATAATTTTTCTATTTAATCTCCGACTTATTTTATCAAATAGAAATTATTCTAATATTACTCTATTTGCTAATAATAAAATATATCTTCTATTATCATCTCGTCATAATTTACCAAAATGAGAGATGTAACAGTTTCTTAGTTTTAATTTAAGTGTTTAAATCCTATGATAGAAAATTTGTTGGATTCTTCATGATGATAGCATTTAACTTCATTAGTATAAGTAAATTCATATATTAATTAAGAGGTAATTATTTTAAAATCTAAGACTACTTCATCTTTTAAAGAGTAGGAAATAATACTGAGTTAATTTAAGTAGTTAAGAGCTATTAAATATATTACTTATTTATCATTAACAAATAGTGACCCATAAATTTTATGAAAGGCAAAAAGTAAAGAACTATAAATTTTTTCACACGATTGAAATATATTTTTTAACTTATTCTCTGAATCTATGATAACAGCATTACTATTTGTTAGTAGGACAAGTTGTTTTTCTACTATTCCATTTATGTTCCTTTCAATTTAAGAGAATTATTTTTACTGACCAAACTTATTAATGAAACTATTTTATTTTTTTAAATTTAAATCTAATATATCAATTTATTAGTAGATTCCATCATCACTAGTTAAATATATCAATCCTTTTTAATAACCTAAAATATTGAATTATTAAATTACTTTAACTCTTTTAATAACTAACTCTTCAAAACTCTTTATTGAAGTAGCCAATTTTTAAAAATTATAAATGGTTATAATTTCATTCATACTTACTAAAAAGTAATCATTCCCAGGAATATATAAGCAATTAAGTATTTAATTTTCTGTTATTTCATTATAGGAGGTTATGGATTATGTAACCATATAAAATCCCATTTAAGTACTCATGCAGTAAGCAATATAATCTAAGTTATTCAACTTAAATAAGTAATAATTAACTATAGTTTCTTCTTTAAATATGTTATTTGGTTGATATTCGGAGATCAAAATAGCTGATAGTTTATCAAATTTTAGGTGAATTGCTAATTCTCTAGAAAGAACTAAATATCTATTATCTTAGATGTGTAACAATTCTATTTCAGAATTAAATTCTAATTAAAAAATTAATTTTTTTTAAGTAACATTTATAAAAGACCCTAATATAACAAAAATATTTATAAATTACTACCATAAAAGTTATAATAAATTACCTTTTTTATCTTGCCTTTAGTAAGCCAAAATGATTAAATCATTTTCCTTAAAAAATGCTTTTGAGTTATTTAAGTTTTAGAATTTTGATTCTAAATAAATAGTTTATTAAAGAGCTAATCCTTATTAATACTAATAAATTTTAAGTGAGTAATCAAAGAAAACTATTAAAGTGCTTGATTCACTTTAGACTTTTATAATTTGCTATTTAAAACTCAAAATAGTATTGATTGTATTTGTTTCAATTGAGAAGATTCTTATTTCAAATTCATTAAAGAAACAAATTTAATTAATGTCTACCTAGACTTATTTAATTCCTAATTATAAACATAATTCTAATAACAATTTCAATATTTAACTAAAATACCTAAAGATGAATAAAAGCATTTATAATTGGTCTAAATATATTGCTAATTGTAGTCGCATCTTTACTAATATAGGCAAGTATTATCGTTATTGATTGAATAGCCACTTGGACATGTTTTGAGGTGAGTAATTATTTCATTTGTAGCTTCATGCTTCATTACAAAATACGATTTATTAGCATTTAAACATTCAGTTTAATTTTAGTTAAGAGTAAAACCATTAACACACAAGCTACATTAAGTAAAACTTTTAGGATCTTTACAAAATTTGATTGGATTAGGAGTACAAATTTAGTCATTAATGAATAAGGCTTTAGATGAACAATTTTCTACACATTATCTATTTTCTTAAGCGATTTAGCAAGAATTACATTCATAATTACTAGCACCAAAGCATTCAGTGCATGATTAATGACAATATTAATATGTTTAATAGCCTGAATCAAACATATTAACAAATTATGAAGGATATGTACATTTTAATATCACTAATATTAAGACAATTTTATTAATTAAATAGGAACTCATTATCTTCTTAATTAGTAATAAATATTTCACTGATTATAATTATCTTTTATTAAATTTACTTATATAAAATATAATTCATTTGTAATAATTGAATTAGGAAGATATTTATTATTGGAGGGGATATTTACAAAAATAATTTAATATCAGTATTAATTGATTAAATTGTTAATTAAGTAATACTTCCTTTATGTTTATAAAATCATCTCAAAGATTTAACAAATAAAAAAGATTTGTTTTAATTCAAAATTACTGTTTTGAAAGTAAATTTTGTTTGGAATTGAATAAATAAGATTACTACTAAATAATAATCGCTGACCTTAAGAAAAAATAGCCAATCAAAATTTTAATTTATAACTGTAAAATCAGAATAAAAATGCACATTAGGTAGGTTCATCTTTAATTATTGAATAGGTATATAGATTTTAAATTTACAAAACTTTCCATATTCAAGTAAATTACTTTATGATATTGTGAATTAAAGTATTTTCAGTCAGAGTTAGTATTTATTAATATAATCAATGGAAATGTAATAAATAATTGAAAGTTAATGAAAGTTTATATATATTAATTATTATATAATATATAGTAAATTTTAGTTAATTTCATACAATTTTTTAATTAAAATTTTGTTTGTATGTATTTTGTCCGAACCTTACATTTAAATCGATATTGTTAAATTTAAATGACTAAATTAAATTTATAGGATAAAAAACATTTGATAAATTTATAATCTATATTACAAAAATAATATGGCTATTCTCATTTATCTTAATGAGATTATCCATCCTATTAAGTTTCATAAAGATTTTCTCTACTTGTAAACAAATTAAATGGTGAAGATCCAATGAATTGAGTACTATTAAAGTTTAATCTTTTCATAGCAATTTGAGATGTATAAGGTAAATTAATTTCTGCTGGTTATCCTAAAGTAATAGTTCTAATTCATAAAAAATTAATAAATTTAATAGGTTTTAATGATTAAATATTACTTGAGTTCTTCACTTTCTGTGCTTTAAGAGAACAATTAATTTTCTAATGTTAAAACTATTTTATTTTATATAAAAGTTACTAAAATTAGAATTTATTTATGCTATTAATTAACCTTATAATGGTCTTTCACTGATTAATTCATCTTGCTCATCTCTTTCTGTTATTTTGACTTCTGTATTTAAATTTTTTTACTTCATTAAAGATTCAAATTTCATACTTGTCTATTTCTTTATAAATTACATAACTACTTGCTTACACTTAACCCATCCTAAGTGTTAACGATATATTGTTTAAGTTTCGATTAGATATTTTTTAACATAAGGAATTTTCTTCAGGCAATATATTAAAAAGAAATAGATACTGTTTTTATTATATTCAATCTTCTCATTTATGATTAGTTTAATAAATATAAAAAGCAAAGCTATGTTTAAGAGGATCATTATTACTATACAAACTATTTAAACCGAGATATTTTGAAAGGTTTAATTAGTAATTCCTAGCTATAATGATATAAATATTACTATACTGCTATAAATATCTATTTTATTTTAGTAATTTCTTTTATAAGGTTTGTGATTATAGCTTAAGTGTGCGTATAGTAATATTAAGATAGAAGCTATACATCCATTGATAATTGGGTAATCAGATAGGATACTCAAAAAAATAAGGATCAACGACTTACTAATAATCCTATATATTTCCCAATAATAGTATGCATCTTTGTATTCGAAATAAAAGAAGCTATATTTACTAAAATTTTAAACCTTTAGAAGATTATCTTTTTAGTTTCTAAGTTATACTATGAAAATAACCATAGGAACTAAAATTGCTATAATGATTAAAAGTGGAAGAGCAACAGCATAGGCAAAAAAGTCATGCTATTCTGTATTACATTCAAACTGTGTATCTGCCATCACATACCTTTTAGAACCAATGGTTTGGCAGGATATCATCTGAGATAAAGTTTATATCATACTAGGATACAATATATAATACAGATAGTAGAGTAAAGTCTTCAAATTCCTAAATTTTTAATTTTATTTTATTAATTTATATATTATTATTTCTATAGTTTTTTAAATTAAAAATTTACTTTAAAAATCTTTATTTAATCATTTTGTGTTTAAAAACAAATTTTAAAGTGAGATAGAAGGCAACTAAAGTCAAAACTGAGAATATCAAGTACAGTACATAATTAAGCATATTAAAAAGAAATCTGATATAGACCATTTCTAGAGAAGAAGGTAGAACTTTGTGGAAGATCAGACAGTCTAAGAGATACTATGTTTGGGATATGGGATTACCAAAGAAATTAAAGAAAACTAATTTAGTCTCATCAAAGCTAAATTTAAAAGTGAATATAACTTTTAGTAGTTAACAATAGTGAATTATAAACTTTATAGTTGCTTGAAGTTTGTTTTTATATATGGAATACCCTAAATTTAAAATTCCAGCCCTTTTGAGGTATAATGCTTTTGTCGAATTCATCATAAATCTGTTTATAGATATAGATTATATTCCTGAATATAAACCAATCAGTAATGCAAAAAAAACAAACAGGAAAAGTTCATTTCCATCTGAACTTTCGCATACCTAACAACTATAAAGTCCACTTTTGCCATATAGATTGTTTTTCCAATACTTTTAGTAATAATCGCAGCTCTCACATCTAGGCCCATAATGTCCTTCTTTACATTTTTAATTTCTATTTAATAAAATAATTTCATTAATGAAGAAAGAGAAATAAATTGTGATTACAAAACGATGTCTGTTATACAATTGCCAGGTGAATTATAGCAATATTCTATATTTTTTGTTCCTTCTTCGTTCCAATACCCATTATATACTTCTATGATATTTCCTTCACATTTAAAAGCAAGTACAGGACAAGATTAACATTTCAAATCGAAGGAATTTGGTATAACTAATGAATATGTGTCTTAATCGCATATCTAGCATTAGTACCTCGATTTATCAGTCTAATACGCAAAGATTTCACCTTCTACACAATATCTAAATCTAATAATTAAATCTTTTTGTTCGTTTTAAGTTTACCATAAGTACTTTTCATATTGGCTAGTTAATTCATATAAAGGTGCAACAATGTTAATAGTAGAGGTTTATCCTGGTTAAAGCAGCATAAACGCATCTGCTTTTATTAGATTGCCAATCCCCCTTAATTATTACTATTTTGATTATCCTTCTAATAAGATGGTGTCTTATAATTTATCGAATAATATTTCCTTGGAACTTATTTAAATAAATTTGTATGAATCAAGTTCATTTTTTATGACTGCAAACTTTGCTTAGCTAAACCAAGAATTATCATTGTCTACATTTACTTGATTGCTTTCTTCATCAACCCAATAAAAATATATCTAATCATAAATATTATTTTAAATTAATAAAAGAATTATTCACTTAAAAATTATAATTTAATAATGAAATTACACTTTATTTTTTTCCTGAATAGCTTGAGGTAACTCCTTCAAACTCCTATCTTTCTTAATTAAAGTAATATACAAGTAACTTTTTAGGAAGCATAGCAAAATTCTGGCCATATTAAGAAGCTTAATTTTAAAATAAAACTGCATTTTAAGTAGTAACTATTTTAGGAATGGAAGAAGAATCAAGACTAAAATATCTCAGCCCTCCTCCAATCAAAGCTGAATTATCAAAAATTTTTGTTTTTTCTAAATTAGTATCTTATATTTCAAGTTATGATTATACTAAATAGATTCCGCCTCCAGAAAGATCAGCTTTGTTTTTGAAAATAACAACTTAATTAAATATCATATTTGAATTATCAGAATATATAGCTCCTCCATTAAAGTAGGAGTAATTATCATGAAACTATGAAGAAATTATTAATAATTATTTAACATTCTAGAGATATAGAGCAGCACCTCCTTCAGGATTAATATTAATGATGAAAGAGAATATACTATCTTTGATAGTATTTTAGTTACTTTAAATTTCTTTTTATTGAATAAATTAAATTTTTAATGCTGATGATAATAGCTTTGAAACAAAAATATCTTTATTATTTGATAGTTAATTGATTTTTAAATCTTTTATATCAAAATCAGAATCAATAATATTAATAAAATTAATAATTTAGGTGCATTCATCTATTTAAATGCCTTGTATTGAAGTAGAGCTAGTGTAATCGATAAAGATGAGAGATTAGGAATTTTATATTTAATAGAATTTAGAATCTTATATTTTCACGGAGGTTACTTGATTCATATAAATAACATTTTAGAAGTTATCTAGGCCTTCAAAAGTAAGTAAGCTAATTGAAACAATTCCTCCTAAAATCGATATTATGTTTCCTTAAATAATATTATCTTAATTCTAGTGTGCAATAAATTTAATTCTTTTTAAATCTACTATTGCATCAATTTCATATTCATACTCCTAAGAACTACTATTGCTATTTGTTTCTCCTCCTATGAAGTTCTAAATATTAATTAATTAGTAAATTAAGCTTTCTTAAACTGTAATATCTTCGATTCTTAGGAGTGCTGAACTTTATTTTATGTAAAAGAAAGAAATACCTAAATTAGCATTTGATACATTTGCAAGAATCCTCTTTTAATAATAATTCTTTATATTTTTTATTATTACGTCTTGAATAATTAAAGATTAAACTTAATTTGCATCTAGAAAAGATGAATTAAAATTTAAAGATGTTATCATAATCATTTAAAGATTCATTTTTATAATATTTTTTGCTTAAATGAAACTATCTTAGAGAATAAACAGGGTAGTGTCTTGAGGTTTGTCAAAATACATCTCTTTGATGACTACACTTTTAGAATCTTAGATTTCTAGCCTGAAATTATTTTACTGTCCTTAATTATAGATTAATTTATTTATTGAAAGGAATTCTGCATTTTGAATATAAATTTAAGTCTTTTGGGATTGGTCAAAAGAAATATTAATTAAATGAATTTTTTTCACATTCTAGAATTTAAAAACACCATTTATTTTCATATTCTTAAAGGATATTTCTTAGAAATCTTAGAAAGTGATTTCTTCGTTTTCTTACTAAGTCAAGCTTCCGTCGTAGAACTATATAGAATTTATTTTTTCATTTTTAATTATTTATTTCACATCATTCTTCCCATTAAAAAGCTTAATGTTGAAGCTTTTTAAATTATAATCTAAGCTAAAAGTTTTAAAATCATAGTAGAAATTAACTGGGATAAAAATCACAAAATCATTTTTTCTAATACTGTAAGAAATCTTTTAAATTTGATCACTTTGATTGAGCATAAATTAATTAATTTCCTTAATCTAGTAAGCAAGCTCTTCATTTAAGTTATTATTTAAATAGGAACATTTATTAAAAAAATTATCTCTATCTATTTACTCTACCCAATAATTATTTGAAGTGTCTTCAATTTCAAATATTGAGGTATTAATATCTTTGGAGTTTAGAGTTACTATCTTAATAAATTGCTTATAACTTTCATTGTAAATTGTGGCTTATACTATTACCGATTATACGATTTCTTATTAAGAAATGAGTTAGTAATAAGGTTATAGCTTAAAGAGCTTAAATACATAGATTCTATTTAGATCAGTAACTACTAAATATACATCATTAATTAGTTTTATGTCATTAATATATTAGAATTTCTCTTCAAAAATCTTATACCCGTGACGAAGTAATCCATTTTAGTAGAAAATAAAAACACTCATTTATCCTCTTCCTATCAAAAAATCTTCATTGGCGAAGATAAGTTGATAATTTCCTCTTGATTGAATAGGGATTTTATTTTTAAATTTCAAACCAAATTAAACATACTAGGTAGATTTAAACTAAAATAGATAAACGTAGTTTTGATCTGTTATTAGCAATTATTAAAGACTTTATTAAAATATTATTTAACTAACTTTAAAATAGGATTAGTTATATCCTTTTACGAAAGATAAGTCAGAAGATTAAAATATTTTTATAGAGTTAATATTTTTTAAGAACAAATAGTCTTTCTGATTAATATTTAAATACTGGAATTGTATTTATTAGGTATCAAAGTTGCCATAAATAACTTACTACCATAAATTATTTTATAGCTAAAATATTTATTTTAAACTATCCATTACTAAAAGAATATTTTTATAGGCCATCATTGAGGTTATGCTCTATAGATTTTGAGGTTTTTACAATTCCTCCTCTTCAATTTACATGATACTTTTAACTATTATCTTTAGAATTTTATTTTAAGAGTAAGCATAAATGTAGGAGCAATCTTCAGAGTACCTTAAATTGAATAATGAAATTTCTTTTTCTATTAAAACAAAAGTACTATCGGTGATATAAACTTTATTTTAAATGATAATTAAATTCACAAACTTATTTCCAAAAGATGATAGTTGATAATTGCCACAAAATTTGTTGTTGAAAGCATGTCCACTCTTAATTAGACTGAGCGTGGGTAGACGAAGATATACCTAGTTTTCTAAATTATATGTAAATAATGAATTTTACTAATAATTAAAGTAAAACACGTTGTTATTTGCATCTAAGTAAAATTTTAAATCAAAATTGTTCAAGTTTTTAAATTATTAATATCTAAATGGAAAAAGTAGTGATGTGTCTATGAATTCAAATTAATTCTAATTATTCAAGCCAACAAGAACATCATTAGAATCAATATAAATGAATTTTTAGTTTAAAGAGTAGTAAACAAAATCATCTAATAAGGAAATTAAATTTCCACCAAATAGAAGCAGACCTTTATATTTTATATACCAAAAGTTCAAAGAATATTTGTTTATTAATTCCTTTTAATTAATGATTTATAAGGGTAGACCAAATTTAACAATTTTTTCATAACTCTTATCCCAATTAGTAATAAAAAGCTATACATTGTATGATTAAACATATGTTTTAAAATAAATCAAATAGCTGTCAGTGCATCCATAGTATTTATAATCTATATTGCTGTTCCTAAATAGCTCATTTTTGATTGACAAAGAAGTAAAAGGGAGGGTATATCCAACTTAGTAACCTTCTTTTTAGATTACTAAAACTTTAGTCAATTCACAAATGGAAATAATATTTTATGCAGAATTAGATTTTTCTGAGAACTCATAAAGTAAAGAAAAGTTAAAATTATAAATCCTGATTAAGATTTATTATAATTTTTAATCTTAGTAAGATATAATTAAAGTGTTTTCCGAAAAGATAACATCTTAAATAACATAATTACTGCTATCAATATTCACTCTTTTAATATTATGCTCTAATTAATCAATTTAAAGGATCTGCCCAAATCCATTGTAAAATAGTATGTTCTCGTTTGTTTCAAAATAATTATATTTCTTATCATTTTTAAATGTAAAATTTGATAATTCTTTAAATGATTAATTTCCATAATTGTAAGCACCTTAATTATTCAGATATATTATAGATTATTTTGACGAAATTAAGAGTTAGCACTCACTTTAACTACAGTAATCAAAATTCCCTACTAATTCCAGATGTTAGAGATCAAATTTTAAAGTTTTGTATAGTTTCCCATTATCGCAGATTATTACAGTAGTTTTTTCCTCAACAAAAACAGGAGAGAATCCACTACATCTTTAAACATAAATGTATTCAGAAATAATTTCATCATCAATATATTAATATAAAATGATCCTTTCTTCTAAACCACCTTATCTTCTCTAAAATAATAACATGCTTATAGAATTTACTATCCACTGATCTATGTTTTCATAATCCCATTACTTTAGAGGAAGAAATTTATCAAATCTAGGGAAAATGTAATTTCCAACTGATATATATTTTTCATTAAATTGAACATTATTTTTCTATATAGTATTCACTAATTTTGAATCTTTATTAAAGTCCATTTTAAGATTTGGATTAAATTCAAAAACAGATCCATCAAATGACAAGTCATACTCTATTAAGGCAATCTTTTCCACCATTGTGAGTGAATTCTGGTCTTTTTAAAATTTCTTTAAGAACTTCTCTGTATAAGGTTAATTTCCACTAGCTATTTTATTAAAATTTATTTAAAAATAATGAAAATTGAATCTCTAATTTTACCAAAATTTTTTTGAGATGATTGAATTGCAAAGCAATAATCGGGTTGATTTTCAACTTCATAATAAGATACATCTACTAAAACTGTATAGAAATCAACTGGTTTCCACTCATTATCTTATATATACTCTGCATACTCAAAGGAAATTATAGTAAAAGTGCTAGAATCGTATATATAGAAGAAATCTTTGATAGTTGTTATAAATAAGTGGTACCCTGAGATTTTAATACAAACTATACCACATTAATTAGTAAATAAAACACCCATTTCAATTATATAACTAAATTCTGAGGGTTGTAAAAAAGGATATTTACTAATTAAATTCTAAAATATATCCACAACTTATATATAACTTGAATCTAAAGAAAATAGAGTAAATTCATTTTAAAATCCCAGATAGAAAATAGGAAATAAACAATCGTATTCTTAATTGCCCTTATCAATTATATTAAATAATACTATTTTTTATCGAGAAGGGGAATACCAAGATAAGAATTATATAGGAGATTAGCATACCTTTTAATAATCATTGTCAATTACTGATAAATCTTCAAAACCTTAAGATTTCTTATAAGAACTAATTTTAGTTTCACTTGTGGACTAATCTTTGTAAATAATTATTTAAGAAGAAACAAATTCAAAGATTTCAACATTGGTAAATAGTTATTCTTTTGTTACAGCAAAATCACAGTATGAATAATGTATCTAAATAATTTTTTTTTCATTTATACTATGTACTCTTATAATGAATAGGCAATCAATTTCAGAAGAATCTATTAATACCTTTATTTTTTAATTGCTAATATTATCCACTAAGCTTTATATTTTTACATCCAGTGATTTAAACCTCGCAACTCCACTAATCAACTTCACGAAAGAAAAGGTCAAATCATAGTTTAAAGAGATGAACCACTCTTCATTTCTTAAATTATCTAGTATTTAGAGAGTATTTATCTATTTATTAGAAGAGAATATCATCATATTTTTCTATGAATAGCATTCGTCCATAATTGAACTTTTTTAAATAAAATTCTCATACACCTCTATCCTCTCATTTGATAAAATATAGAAAGTAGATTAAGAATAAGAATCTCCAATAATTTTATACTATTATGACTATGTTTGGAATTTTTCTAACTTTACAAAAGTTTTATCACTAAATACTTGTACTTCATACCATAAATCCATGTTTGCAATGAATATTTAGGAATTTATTTCATAAATTGTAGTAAAATTTTCGATTTCCATTGTTTCATACACATAAGGATATCTATCTTCATTAAAAAGGCTGTCATAGATGGATTCTATAGTGCAATATATTAATTCCATACTTCGATTTTAAATTACGTGTAATCTATTGCTTTAGAGTAAGAATTAATCAGTAACAGAAATCTGAAAAATTAATATTTTTGTAATCGATCTTTTACTTAAAATATCAGTTATATGGATATTCTTATCAAAAATGATAACGATAAATGGAATAAATGGTTCAGACCTATAAAATAACATACAGTTTTTTATTTATCTATCTTAGGTACTTACTTCATAAAAGTTCTTTTCTCTAACAATTATTTTTCCTACTTAAAATTCTAAAGAAATTGTCAGAGTTTTTCTAATTGATACAATTGTTAAGTATTTAAATTCTGGCTCAAACAGAACATATTGAAAATTGCCCTCAAAATCAATTTCACTATAATCCAATGGGTTTTCCTCTAAGAAAATATAACCTAAATTTTAATAATTTTTAATTTCGATTTGTAAAGATAAAGTAATTAAATATTAATTTACCTTTAGAAGGGTTGAGCGAATTAGTGAATAGAAAATTTTATTATCTGTAAAAGAATATTTTTGAAGCAGTTGAACTTATCATATCCTCTATTGGATATTTAATAGTTTTTATTTCCTGAAATATTGATAAATCATAAATTGATACTTAATTCTATAAAAATAAGTATATCAAATCATCTTTTGCTTAAATTTTTATCAAATTCTATGATAAAAACTATAAATACCCTTACATATACTAATCGACTTTACTATAAACAAAAACCTCAATATCTTGGTAAAGGACTATAAAATTTTAGGTTATGAGTAGATTTTTTTATCCTTATTTATTAAAAAGAATATGTTATAGAAAGGAATATTAGAATAAAATAATTACCATTTAAAGAGTCAAAGCAATTCCTATAATACTTAAATTTGGAATTTGGAAAGCATAATTTAATTTTCTAGCAATATCCTAGTTGATTAGGACTAGTTTCATTAACGCATTAATCAATAATCTGATATTAAGTTTCATCATTATCATCTAATTAAACATAGGAATTATCTAAATTAGTTTTCTAACACAGTTATTATTTAGAGTCAAGTTCAAATCCATCCTAGCACTATTAGCATTCATATGGACTACTGCATTTGCTACAGAATTTTACTTAGCATTTAATACATTCTTTGTTATCTTCATTTGCAGAAAAGAAGTAATTATCAGGACACGTTTAAGTACACTTATTTTAATATACTGCATAATTGCATTCAAGACAAATATTTTTATCCAATGAATAGCAAGATGAACATGCATCAGAACACTAAATGCACTAACTATTTTCATCAAAAAGTACATATCCTTTAAACTCACACTAATTATTTTAATATCTAATACAAAATATTCTCTAGAATACTGAAATTAATATGATAAATTGCAGTAAGATTCTTTGATTAATCATTTGTTTTCTTTAAGTCTATTTTGAAATAACTAAATGTATTACTTTAATTTATTAGATTTTATCTTTAATTGTACATTTACCTTATTTATCTTGATTATCATATAAAATATGTAATCGTGAAGATATTTAATGAAGCAGTAGCTAGATATTTTTGAACATAAAAGATAATCATAATAATATTAAAATAGGATTATCAAATTATTAAAAACCCTTATTAGAAAATATATTAAACTAAAGAATAAATTCTTTAACATTCTTTGAAATTAAATTATTTTATTTAGTTGTAGGTAGAAAAGAGCATATTATTAATTGCATTTAATTCTAATTACTTTAAAAAGAAAATCACATAAATAAAAGAAGTATTTTGGCTTATAGAATTTACAAATAGTTTTCACAAAAAAAAAATTTAATTTTGATGATTCTATATTTTAGTCTTCGACTGACTCTTTTTTTATCATTAAGATAATTTTAACTTTGTAGAGATGGAATTTTTAGATATTGTTACTAAATTTCTTGAAATAATCATCCAATTTTTGTGGGATCTAAAGCTATTCTAGTACAAGAAATACTTTTTTAAGGAGGGAAATAATTTTACAATAGCTTGAATAATTTTATACATGAATCCATAACCACTGTGTTAGATTTTTTATTAGAGGATATCAGTAAAAAATCTAATTATGATAAAGACATTTAAAATGATCACTAAGATGTAGCATACTAGTTTAGTTTACTCTGAATCTGTGTTATAATTAATGATACCTAATTAGAAGCAAATGATAAGGATAAAATTCTTTAAGTATTCTTAGTTGTTCATATTCTGTAAATAATAAGGTTTATTGTTATAAGTAATTAGTATTTTAATTATTAGGATAATACATATAGATGCTCCCTTTGCTATTATATTATCTATAAATAAGTTTTGAGTTAAATATATAATTGAAGCTTAATTCATCTTTAACAGTTCCCAATAAAAGTATTCTTTTTTGTATTCTGAATATAAAAAGCTATATCTCAAATAGATATCAATTTTTATTAAATTATTCTAATTTTTCTTTAATTTAAGGTACAGTTTATAAGGAATAACTATAATTAGCAAGATTAGGACAGGGAGGCATAATAAAAAACTTATCAACATATGATTTTACGTATAGCATTCATATTAATTATCTGCGATAATGTATTTTTTAGTACCAATATTTTCACAAATTAAAATTGAAGAGAATAGATTAATTAAACCAGGCTATAGAATGAAATAAGAGTAAAGAATAGAAACTAGAACAGACCTTTTAAATTATAAATATTTAGTAAGGATTGTTAATGTGAAAAAAATAATAAATTTACCTTTTGATCGTATTTCTTTTCAATTCTTTTGACTAATTTTTCATTTAAATTAGAAAACTAACAATAATGACAATTACTGCAATTAATGTATAAGATAGACTAGTAAATAGCATCCAGAATAATCTCACATAAATCATAGATACACTTTTATTCCAGCCCCACTAAATAAAAAAGCAGTCTAGACTATACTTTGTAGTTTCAACTGGATTAGCAGAAATGTTAAGTATTCCTTACAACTCTTGTGGGAATGAAAAGTTAAATTAATAAAGTAAAGTAGCTAATTAGAGGTAGCTTGTTATATTCTTAATAATCAAAACTGTTGCTTTTGGCTGAAGAGATGTACCTGAATTTAATATTCCCGATTTTTTTAAGAAAATAGATGTCATAGATATCCTAACCTTATTGTTGATTTTTATAGCTAAGTATGAAAAATTTAAAATATTTAATATAATAAATATTGTAAATCTAAATTGATGAGAGAATTGTTTCTGAGATTCGTTGCATTGAGAGCAGCTATATTTTGACGCTTTACCGTAAGAACCATCTTACCAAGCTGATGAATCGTAATCACAACTTTCACATCTTGGTCCAACATAGCCTATGGCACAATTTGAAAATTTATCTTACTATGGATTACTTTTTAAATTAAAATAATTAATGAAAAAATAATTTTTGTGATAAATTTAATTACTCAATATCAAAGTGAGAGATAGCACAATTTTTTGGTTAATTAACACATCTTATAATAATATCAGTCCCTTTTTCAATCCAATAACCATCTTTTGGTATAAGGATGTTATTATTACAATATTAGGTTGTAATAGGGCAATTGATGCATTTAGCATTAATATTGGCTAATGTTGGTTCTATAATAGAGTAAGATTCTTTAGGGCATTGATAGCATTCATAAGTAGTTGGATCGATATCTTTTAATACTTCTCCAAATTAACATTTTCTAAAATTGATTTTCATTTTTTCTGATAGAACTGATGACTAAATGGAGACAAAATCAAATATCTTTTGGAGATTAATTTAGCCAATTTTTTCTGGTTATAAAATAAAGTTTAAATCTAACTCCATAATTGTTTCATCGAGTTCTAAAGTCTTTGATTTAAGTGAAAGTGTATGGTCTTTATTTTTGTTAAACAAAATTGAAGATGACATAACTTATAAATTAAAATAGGAACTCATTTCTTTTTTGATTCTTGAGAATCTACTTTCATTTAAAGAATTTATAATTTCTGAATTGAAATTGACTATCCTTTCTTCTTCGTCGAGGTATATAAATTTTATCTATTAAAAAATATTTTAAATAAATTGAATTGTCATATAATTAACAATTTTACATTTTGTATCTAATCTTAAGAGCTTGGTATGCCATTCAAAAATTATTATTGAGATTCGTCAATTATTTTTATTTAAGTTGGAAACATGCCATAATTATTAGAAAAGAAATCAGCTTTGTTGTTGAATATATTTTCATGATATTACTTAAATTAGTAATGATTATTTTTATATTGGGAATTGCTGATGTAGTATCTTAAACCACCGCCAATCTTTGCCTTATTTTCAGTTATTTATGTTCTTTATAAGTTTATTAAAGAATCATCTATTCTTAAAAAGGAATTTTCAATATAAATCCCTCCTCCGTATATATCTGCTATATTTTTAACAACCTAAACACTTCTTAATGTTAAGTAAGATTCAAAAATAGCTAGACCACCTCCATTATTATAACTTCTATTGTTAATTATATTAATAGATTCCAAAAGTATAATTCTCATCATTTGTCCATTTAACGCTGATCCGTCACATAACTCGCATATTACATTTCTAATTTCTGAGTTTTTGAAGTACATTTGATTGAGCTTGTCATCGTAAGTAGAGGAGACTTGAATGATAGAGTTTTAGATCGTATAACCCATTTACTGTAATTGTTGATTTATGGTTAATTCGTCTATGGTGGTTATACAATCTTTTATTAACAAAATCGAAAGTAATTAATTAAATTGAATTACTTCCAATTTATGAATTAAGAGTTGTTCAATATCATCAAAAGCAATAAGATTATTTACATAAAAAATTTATTTTGCATTGAATTATTAAACTAAAACACTTGAGCCTTTGGCTAAGTGCATGAAGTTATTGAGGTTATTAATATTCGTCATTTACATAGATTAGATAATTATTTTTTTTGCTTCAATATAAATGAAATCTTATTATACACCTTTGGATTTATTTAATTACTTGCCAATGTTTATGAAGATAAAGTCGTTTATCTTTACGATAACTTCTTTGGCAATACTTGTTTTTGTTATTATTTTATTTAAGTAGTCTATTTTTTTATTTATCATACTCAAAAAAGAAATAATGTTGCAATCTTCTATTCTTATACCTTAGAACTTAATTTAATCTATTATGTAGACCAATTTAATCAAAGAGGAGTCTTCTCCTTATAACATTTCACTCTAAGATATTTAATTAAATTTGATCTGATTAAAGGTAACTTCATTACTTTTTGTAATTATGATTAGCTATTAAGGTAACTCTGCATCTTCACCATTAAGATTATTAATACTTACACTATTAATGTCATTTAAGTCAAAAAGGTAAATAGTATCGTCTTGGTTATTTAATATGCTTTAGACAACCCTTTAGAAATTTTAATTCTTTTTTTATTTTAAGAAGATCTAATCTATTGTAAGAGAATAGATATTCTAAGCATAAAATAATTTATGGACTTAACTAGTAATATCAATGTATACATTTTTTAAAGATATTTAAGTATTTCTGCTATCGTTTTTGATATTCATAAAGCAATTTTCTTAAAACTGTACATTCTACCAACTTAAATTCTAACAATTATAAAACGAAAGCTGACCATCAAGTATAAGATCATTAAATTATATACTCTCATAATTTTCTAAAATAGTACTGTAACCAATATATTAGTCCAGATTAATAGAAGTGATTTATCCTTTAATAAATTAAATGTTCTTAATAGATGAATTCTGCTCTCCATATTTTTTATATTAAGTAAGCAACTGAACTGAGTAGCCTTGCAAGTCATATATGATATTTATATCTCTTTCTACCTAAATTGTAGGTACAAATATTATTTTCACTTTTTCATTAACAGTGAAGAGTATATCTGTTACATCAATATTGTTTTATAAAAATTCTATTAAGTTAAACTTTTATCGAATGATACTTACATCTAAATCTACTTATGCTTGGCACCTCTTATTATTTGATAGATTTTTATTTTTAGAAAAGTTATCAATGTTAATCTTTTGGTTAAGTATAATTTGTTTATTTGATTTGTACACTCCTTTTAAATGCAATGTTAAGTCTAAATTATTTCTACTAAGGTCTACTGAAAATAAGTTTAAAGACTAGTAGGAGTATTTTTGAATTTATTTGAAAGAGTTAACTCCTGATTATTGATAGATTAAAAGTGAATTCATATCTACAATGATAAAATATTATTCATTTTAATCTCTAGATATTTATTAAATATCTGAAAGTTTAATAAATTCTTTTTCTTCAAACCTATAAATAAATCCATATTTGCTCTTTCTAATAGAAAATATATCAATGATTGATTGACTCATTATAGCTAATTGATTTATATTGATTTTCTTAACCTAGAAACTTCCTCTAGTATGCAAATCAAATATCGCCTATTTAGAAAATTAGTCTAAGTTATCACTATAAGAATAAATAATCATCTAGTAATTATCAAAGATGTAAATTTGATTCCAAGAACTATCTTAATATATTAATCTTATTTTTCCAATTATCCCTCCTACTTCTTTATAGATTAAATTATTTAAAGAGACATTAAAAATAATGAAATGCTATTCATAGCCAATAATAGCAATTTACCATAGGCTATTGATAGTATGCTTAATGAATGAGAAGAAAGTTATGGATTAGTCTTGAGGGAGTACCCTCTTATCAAAAATTGTTTTCTTATTTTAACATAATGGATTAAGTAGGATACATTTCGTTTAGGGTATTTTAAAAATATAAATATTGTTTTGAATAATATTTACTTCAAATTTTGATATTGTGCATGAATTAACTTAATGTTACACACTCATTTAATAAAATTTCCTATCTTTAATTCCATAAATTAAATCACTTTGCTCATGGAAGTTTTCAAGTAAATAATCGAATACATTTTAGTCCCAAAATTAACTACAAAGAATTTCATTTTTATTCATTATCAGCATTCCAATGTTATTAATTATAGCTGCAAATCTTAAATCACTAAATATTGTTCCTTCAATAGAATAAATCTTCATTAAAATTTATGTATTTTTTGGAAGATATTATTCTAAGCTAATCGAGGTTTTTAAATCTGTTTTTTTATCATAGAAAAATACGCTATAATAGAAAGCATCATAAAAAGCAATAACTTGTGTAGACTTTTCAATTGGTAATTATAAAGAGGTATCGATTTCATAAAATTGCTCATTTTATTAGGTTTAAGAAAAATCATAGACCTGATATTCAAATACAGGACTATCCAATTCTTTAGCAAATACTACTCCAATATCAAGAGGTGAATAGTAGTACATGGCATTTTCAATAGTAATTTAAAAATCAGATTATAAGGAAAGTACCAATGTAGATAATACTATCAATTATTTTGATAATATAAAGAAACAGCTTGACTAATATAAATTAAAAATTATATCATATTTTTGTAATTGTATTTTTCTTTCTAACTCTTGCGAATATTGGTTTATTATTAAAAGATGTTATTAATACTATGAGGGTTATTGTAATACTATGATAGACTAATCTGTGCATGTTTTATATTTATAATTTGCATTGAATTTGTAATTAAAAATAGACTTTGAGCTAGGGAGAATTGGTAATGAGTAACCTTTTATTTCACTTTAAAACATTATATAATATCTATTAGAATACATACACTCTCCAATAATATCATAAGATAGACCTATAGCACTATAGTCAAGCTAAATACTTATAATAGTATCTAATGTTTTATAATCAATAAAATCTATCTAAGTTGCTATAATTGTTATATATTCTTTTCGAAATACATTCCTAATACTAGTAGTGATGTACGAAGTTAAGATTTTATTCTTAGTTAGTTAAAAATCTGGGCTAGAATAAAAATTAAGCTGTATTTATACTTGAGGTAGGATTTAAGTAGTACAAGTAACCATACCCTCCAACATTTCAAAACTAACCTTACTACTGTCATAATTCATCATCATACTATTATATACTAATGTATCTTCATAATAATTAAAGATAGAGGAAAAGAAGAAGACTACTGGATGATATTTAGAAGGAACAACTAGAGTTCCTTAACTGATAACAGTAAACGCATCGTGTTATGAAATTACTGGATTACTTAAATCATTCAAATCGTATATAAGTAAAAAAAATCGATACATTAAGATCATTCTATTAAAATTTTCTATAATAAGGCACATCGAATAATTGAAACAATATGAGCTAACTTCTTGAATAAGTACTATCTTATTAGTTTTTATATCTAACAAATACACTATATACTTTTGCTCATTCTGTGCATCATACTAGGATTATTAAGTTATTTTTAACAATCCAAGCTTTCCAAAGAATTCATATTTAAATTGGCCTTTCAAACTAAAGTCAAAATACTATTTTTTGGATATACCAAAATTAGGATAGATTTATCTTTTGTAAATAAAATATTAGGAAATACTATCCTAAAAAGATTCAGTAATAAATTAAGAATTTATTAAATAACTACTCTATAAATGTAATGCACTTACCACTGTATCTGAAGATATTTTCAAATAGAAATTATTCTTAGTATAAGCTAAAGAAGTGAAAATTGTTGGAACTTATCTTTTCTAAGTTCTAAATGGCACAAGAGATTAATTTGCAATAAGGTGTTATACGGAGTATAATGTTATCTATAAATTTTCTTCAACTATTTTTATTTACCAAATTTAATAATTATTTAAATTTTAATTGAATAAAATATAAACTGTAAGAGTATTAAATAGAAAATATAATCAATAAATTACCAAAAGCATTCACGATTAAAAACGATTTAGAACCACTGTCTTTTTCAATAATAATAAAACAATTTTTTGTCAATAAATAAGAATTTGAATCATCTTAAGGAAAAACAATTCCATAGCTCAAATTAGAATCAATGACTTCAAATGAAAAGCCATTAAAGAATTCCACTATTACTACTGCAAAATCATAAAAGCAAACAATTTTTTGAATAATTCCTAATGATTATATCGGTTAAGTAGAAGTTATGACACCATCAGGTATATTCATAAAATTAATTAAACGTAGATTAATCTCAATGTACACAATTTTCTACGAATTTAAAAATTCAAACTAGGAAATATCTTATTTGACCATTAGTTCATTAATGCCTGAAGATAATTCTAAAATGGTTAGACTATTATTAGAAGTATCTTAAATTGCAAGATAATTTAGATTAGATTTAAGAATTAAATTTTCATTATACTCAATAGCATTAATCTTAAACATTTAACCTTTTTAGTTTATAAATAGTATAGAGTTTTTGGAGTCATTAACTTCCTAAACTATCATCACGCTCTCATTGATGATTTAGACATCTAAATAGTAATAGATCTCTTTTAATCTTAGTGAAAGCTAATCAATAATTATAATAGAATATAAATTTTACTAATCATCTTTTTTCTTGTGAATATAACCTATTATGAGTATCTATAAAGATTAAGTGAATAGCTTGACATTGACCTTGTCTATTTACTCAATGTCGTACAGATCTTATCCTTCGATTTCATAAAATCCTTTAATCTCTTAATTTTTAGAATACACTACTATTATAAGCTTATTATTTGCATAGCCTGTAGCAAATAGATAAAGCAATTCTTAATATGAATCATAAGTTTATCCTTAGAATCTATTAAAGGAAGTGGATAAAATAGATTAGTTATTGTTGCATAAATCAAATATATATTTTAATTGATTATCTCCTTATATCATTACCACATTTTGACTGGTAAATAAAATTAATTATCCACCAATTAGCTTCCTAAATTGAAGGGTAATTCCACTCAAAGATTGTACAACCGCTACTTTATAAAAGGAACTGTCATATATTTCTATAACTTAATTAGACCCATCTGCTTTGGACAAGTAAAATAATTGGTTATTGTATGCCTATAGATTATACTATTAAGAAACTGAAAACGATTGAATAAATTCTAAGAATTAGTTAGAGTATTTATAAAAAAGTTAAGATTTATTGCTACTAATTAAGATTTAATTTAAATCTTAAATATAAATGCAAGAATAAATTTAATTTTAGAAGGCTTTATATTTTATGGAATTTCTCTACACATCCCAAACACCAAATTAGTAGTTTTTGCAAAAATAAACGAGTTCTGTGCTCTCATTGATATAAATATCCTTAATAAAATTTTATTCTTCAATTAAAGGAATATCAATCTATTTATACTACTTATCAGTGGTGATTAATTCAAAATCTAAAATTTTTAAACTCGAAAGCGATATTAGTAAACATTTGGTAGAACTCAATCTTGTTATCTTAAACAGTTCAAACTCTCTAGGGAATTATTGTATGATTGTGTTTTTTTATAAATTTAGAATGGTAACTAAAATATTAATTAATAAATAAGCTTAATAAGAGATGTTTGGATAAAATTAAATTTACCTTAGAATAATGAACTAAAGCACACTAATATTAAATCACCTTTACTTAGAAATATTTGAGATTTTTAATCATTAATAAACTCGCTGTTAACTGTAAATGTTTATATTTTCTAATAATTCAAATATTCATCAACTGAATTTTCAAATAATACATATATTCTTTATTCAATTACTTAAACTGATAATAAATCTTTGACCGTTTTTATTAAGAATAAAAATTCATTTTTAGAAAAGGAATAGGCAAATATTTATCTTTTATTATATAGAACTACTATATTTTAGTCACTGGCCTCCTCTAATTGCATTCCTTCTAAAATTTTAAATTAAATTTATTAAATAGTAAGTAATAACTAATCTTCTTATAGAATTTACCCTCTGTAGAAGTTAAGCAAAGTTAGGACTAAAAATCCTCTTAATTTAGCAATTCATTGCACTTAGGAAAATAATCACATTAGTTATTTATATTTCTAATATAACCTTGCGGACATCTTCCTTATGCATTGATTATTTCACTTGTATTCTCATGAATCATTGAGTATCCTATCTTTGATTGATATACACATTCGCTCCTAGAATCGTTTAATTTAAATCCATCTTCACATTCACTGCATTAATACTCACTTGAGAATTATTTGCAGAATCTAACCTTTCCTTATACACATTTTCTGTTTTCTTCAATATACTAGCAAGAATCGATACACTAGTTATTAAACTCAAAATTCTTGCAAGATAAACATTATTATACTTAAGTTCCTACACATTCTAAGCATGAATCATGGCAAACACCACATTCAAAATCAATCCCAGATAAAAACTAATTAAATGGACAATACTTTGCTTCAATTTTGATAAATTGATCAAGATGCAGTGTTATTATAAATAATATTTTTAAAAGTAGCATATTCATTATTTACAAGCAAACTATCTGTAATCTTAATTTTTAGTTATTAGATATCTAAATTTATAGTCTATAGATAGATAAATATTTCCTTTTAATTCTGAGATTTAACTTTTACCAAAAACAAAAACCGCACTTAAAATTAAAAGTAAAGTATAAATTTTGTTAATTGTGAGTAATAAATATCATTCCTCTAATTTATATTACCTTAAGTATCATCTATGTATCTATCAAAACTATTATTATTTAATTTATTTACATGCATACAATAATTGAAATTATTAATACCCATGTTATACAGGTACCTCAATTGACTAACAAATAAATACAAACCTAATATAATTTGAATGGTAATTATCTTACATATTTTAGAGGAATTTATATGGTTGAACTAAAAATTCAATTCTTCCTAAATTTAAAATATTTCATTTGTACTTTATGAAAATTTATTTATAAATGTAGATAATTGAAGAACATAATTTATAATTTATGAATTTTAATCTATTTTTTAATAAATTAGTTTTGAGATATCATTATTTCTGTAATTAAAAATAAAAATAATCATTTTGAAAAATTAAATTAAAAAAAAAATAAGATTTTTTGGATAGGGAATTACATAAATTTATAATATTAGATGTGCATAAATTAATTACTAAATTACTTTTATCAATAATTCAATTTTTAAAATAATTTTCTAAGATATCATTTGCACTTTCATAAATATCATTATTAGGATGTGATTAAATTGATTCTATAACTTATCTAAACTGATATTATTTTTCCATCAAATCTTTCACATAATTGGTCTCTGCAAAATCTGGACTTTATCCAATTTAAGATTCTGCTATCTATAAAAGCTAATGCAGAGCTCTTATTGCTTTGTATATTAAAGAGACTTCATCTTCTTAGATTGCATCTAGAATTACCTATAATATATTTAAGGAAACAAGATGTTACTACTATTCATAGTTCGCTCTGTAGATGCAGGTAAAAAGGAATTCTTTAGCCTTATAATTGATCCTATTATTAACTTAGAACATAGCAATGTTCATGATTTATTTGATAAGATGTAATCCTTAATCATATATGAAAGAAAAATATAATGAATCTTCACAAATAACATAGAGGTGGAGAATTTCTATTGCACAAATTTATAAATCGATGCTAAACTATTAGATTTCTTCTTTAGAATGATTTTAAATGTTTAAGTCACCTTTTAGATAGTACTGCAAATTAATAAATATTTAATCTCCTTTCTTATTGAAAACATATTCAGCTTATCTGTTTTGGTACATCATGTAATCTTTAATTGTTACCATTGCATAGTAAGTGATAGAATAATCTTAATTAGCACTAGGATTTATGAGGTCATGCATTTTTTCAAAGACATCAGGTTGAGAAAGCATTTTAGCTCTGGCAATAGTATTACCATATTTAGCATAACTCTTTACAGCTAAAACCCCATCTTATAAAGATTCTAAAGATAAATCGTTATTTAAAAAGAATGCAGAAACTAAAGGTATAAACTATTCTGTAATTTCTTCATTAAATGTTGGAGTTGAACAAAGCATATTCTTAATCAAAAAGATAATATTCGCTACAATAGATTTTGTCATACTCAAACAAATTTTACTAAATAAATCGCTTGTTAAGTATCTTATTAATCCATTTTAAACTAATTCCATTCTATATTCATAACTTTCTCCTGCCATATTAGCAGTAGTTCTAAATAATTCACTTAATAATTCGCTTCTTAATTCTTATGGTATTTATTATTACTAGTTGACTATTATTATTTCACTTAGGCGGAACAAAAATTTTATTATATATCCCACAACTCCACTCTGTACTAAAAAGGAAAGAATTGACATTTTACTGAGCGAAAAGATATTACCAATAGTACCTATAGCTTAAGCTTGCAATAAAGGAGTTTAATCATATTTTTCAGCAAAAAACTAAAGAATACACTCACATCCTCCAGATCTCATAAATTATATTAATTACTACTCCTACTCATCCTAGTCATTGTTTTTGACAGTTTAAAGAATAAATGAATTTACTACTCTTAAGCATCTACTCACTTTATCTATTTACGTGATATATTCATTATTATCGCAAAGTTAATTTACAATCTAAATGTAAAATTATATTGTAATTTCTTTCTCTTATCCTTCAATTTAGCTTTCATTACCAAAATCTGACATGATTTGGTTCTATTAGCCATTTTGCTAAAACTAAGGAATGATTTGTGGATTTATTCCAAAATGATTTACTCTTTTATTTTTAAGAGTTGTTTGAATATTCTTTTTTCTAATTTCTACTCTATGCTTGTCTTTTTTGAAGGATATAGCCTCCTTAATACTAAATTATTGATCAGGATCTTCTTATTGCATTTTTCCTATTTTCAACTTATATTTTCTATCAAATTTTGGTTTTTTTTCAAATTTAATTCAATTTTCTTTTTGTGTGAATAAATCCGCCAAGAATCTTCTAATAGGCATAACAAACCTCTTTTTTTAATTATTTTTAGGATCAGATTTATTGTAAATTAGGATTAATCTCTTAAAATTCTAATTAAACTTTAATTTATAATTTCATTATGACTTAAAATCTAATATAAAAACCCAATATTTAATGAATTTTTGAATTTAAATAAGGAATTTAATTACAAAAATAATATAATAAAAGAATTTAAAAAATTTCATCATAGGTTTTTAAGTAAATAATTGTATCAACTCAATTGAAATAAGGAATTCTTTATTATAGAAAATTTATTAGCTAATAACTTTATTATTATTATTTAAAATTGATGCTGTTAATTATTTCAAAGTAAGAATACTTAAAACCTTGTAATAACTAAATATATTTATCAAATACCATTAATTGTTGTTGTTATTATTATTATTATTAATTTTGTTAAATTTAGTAACTTTATCAAAACTTAAATGTTATACTTTTCTATCTATATCGAATTTCAATACTTTTTATATTAATTACAGTATTAAATTTCTATTTGTTTGCTGAAAGATTGAAGTGGGCTGGTTTTTCAAATTTATTTAGAAAAAAGATAACAATAATCATAAATAATTGTTTGGTTGAAGATATCTTATTTTTTTTTCTATTTAGACCTATAAGATAGAAGTTAATAATATTTAAAGGATATAATAGAAAAAATATAACAAGGTAGATATACTAGATTGAAAGGAATATATGAGTTATATTTAAATAGAGTAGGTCTATGACCTTTCTAATCCTACAGAGTTAGATGATTTTCAAATAGGAAAAAATAAGATAGATCCTCTATTGGATCAAGTAGCTATTAAAAAAATAAAATATAAAAAAGATTTGTAATACATGTTAGCAAAGATACCAGTAATTATAGAGGCATCTAGAAGATGTGGTTTAGTTCCTCCATTAGGATACTATTAAGACCAAACAACAAATACTAAAGAATTTTTTATGATCTATAAAAAGTATACTGGTAGCTATGCTGAATTAAAAGCAAAAAAGATTTAAGAAGGAAAGAATTTTACGAAGGAGGAGATATAAGCAGTTATAAATGGTGTATTACATAGTTTAAAGAATTTACATAAGAAATTACTTTTCCATGGGAATATTAAATTAACTAACATTTTGTATCTTCAAGATTCTCCTTAAGTGTATTTATGCGAGGCAGGCTATCTTTCTTAAAAAGGTAATTAAAATTAAATATGACTACTTATAGTTAGATGAAAATAAATCATAGAATTATAAAATAAAAAGTTGTTTAATATTTATCATATTAGAAAAGAATAAAGAATGGTTTTTCACTCCAGAAGAAATCCCAGGACATGAGTATTTCACAGAGGATCCTGAAGATCTTGATTACTAACAAGTAAAAGAATAATTTTTAATTGAATAACTGATAAGCAAATCTTTAATTCCTTAAATTCTATAATAATGATATCTAAGCACATATTTTGGTTATATAAAATATTAATAGATGGATACTTTTTAATTTGGGATGGTTTTAGTAGAGTTAGTTACTTTAAAATCCAGAAAAGATTTGGAGTGTCTGAAGTATGATTATGGTGAAATGGGGGTAAAAAGAGAAGAATTGTTTAAAGAATTATCTCTTATCATCCAAAAAGATTTCTTAAATATTCTGAAGGAACTATTAGTTGTTTCACCTGTTGAAAGAAAAAAAATTCTCCAATTTGATAGTGAATTCTTTGAATTGGCTTAAACGATTGAAACGGGACCAGGTATTAAGATAATAATTAATATAAATATTTTAACAATTATAATATTTTTTAAAGTTTAAACTTTTAATTATTTCAAAAATAAATAGAGATAGGTACACTGCCCAGAATAACAAATGCAGATATTGATGAATATGATGTAACAAAACCTGCAAAATAATAGACATAAGAAGTAGAACCAAAGAAGGTGATGAGTATATAGAGCCTTGAGGATATTGAAGATATATCGGAAGATAAGCAAATAAATTAGTAATCTGAGTAATAAAAATAGGGATAGAAAATTAATAATGAGCATCATCAGCAACAACAACAACAAGAACAATAACAACAACAATAATAAAATGAATAAATTGCAGATAATAATTCTAAATAAAATCATTCACTCAAATCAGAGATTGTTTATGAGTAAGATGAAGATTTTATTAGAAAGGAAAATGAAGTGTTTAAAGCTTAAAATGTCATTAAATTAGTCAGCAGTGAGAATATGGGGCAAGCAAAATCTCTTAATTCTTCAGTTTAAAATAATAATTTAATTGCAAATGAAAGCTAAATTCTATAAAAATTTAATGATCACGCTAATCAGTAGCCTTAATATGAAAAACATTAATCCCATTTACTAGAATCGGAAATAATTAGAACTGGAAATTCTCAAATAGGACAACATTAAAAAAGTAATTATAGCAAATAATCTTTTTAGAATAAAAGAAGTGATGATTTTGATGAAGAGAATCAAATAAATAAGAATATTTTACCAAATATTCTAGGAGATTAAGAACCAGCAAATGAAGAATAAAATAATAATTAATTTTTGTAGTAGTAATAGTAATAAAACTAATTTGAATATCCCAAATAATAAGTTTTTGTTCATTCTCCTAAAAATGGCTAATAATATGAAAATGAGTTTACTTAATAGCTTCATAATTAAGAAAATTTATAGAAATAATAACTATAAGGTAATTGGACTCAGTTAGAATCTTTTGATAATTAAAATAAAGGTGCTTTTTTGACTCCAGATTAGGGATTTGATAATATTAGGACTCGTAGTAAAAAGAAATCTGTTGGGTTTGCTGAGGATTAAAGCTAATAAGGAAGTTAAGTAAGATTAATGAGCTAAGCATCTGATTTAGGGTACTATGTTTAAAATTAAAACCAATTAAAACAAAGTGAAGTTATTGATTAAAGCGGTGATTAAGGGAAAATTGCATAATTCAGCATGGGCGATGTATATTCCTCTGCTTCATAATAGAATGCTAGGATAGATATGAAATAAATAATTGCAATCTTCATGAAATGTATTTAAATTAAATAAATTGACATTTTAGATGTATTTGTATACTATGATTAGGATTATGATTACACTCTCGACGATCCCAACACTTTAAACAAAATTTTAACTATTTTAGGATTACTCAATAATGAAATCTCTGAAGATCAATCCTTTTAAATATTTTAATAATATAGTTTTTCACCTAAAAAAATGTCTTTTTTAGGTAAATAATTTTTGTTTTAACCAGCTATTAATAGAGTTTTTTTCAAATTTATTTTATTTTTTATAAAATTATATAGGATTGGTTTAATAGTTAGTCTCTCCAAAATAATTATTAATCAGTTTATTGATAAATATCCTAAAAATAAATAGATGGACAATTCTTTAGCTTTTTGAGAAATATTAAAATAAAGATAGTAGTTGTTGGGGACTAAAAGAGTTAATTAGAGTTAATGATGAAAATAGATTCAGATTTGATGAAAGTACCTTAAAACACATTTTGAATGAATTTTTAGATACAGTAGATTCATAAGATAAAACTCTCAATTCCAAAGAGTTGGCTTAGATTTTAGGTTTTAGAATTTAAACTCCTAACGAAATGATTATTAGATCCATAAACCAAAGAATGCATAGCTAAATTAAGAGACTGACTGAAATTCAGTTATAAGATCTTATTCAAAAACAAAGAGAGTAAGAACTTGAAAGACAGTTACAGATTGAAAGATAGAAAAGAGAAAAAATTCTATAATAAATAAAGGAAAGAGAGGAAAAAGAATTATAATATAAATTGTAATAGGAGAAAAAACTAAAAGAAGAAAAGGATTATCTAGAAAGCAAAAAGTTTTTACCCTCTATAGCTAATAACACGAATGAAGGAATTCAAGTTAATAAATAAATGTTCTGGAAAACATTAGGATCTACAATTGCATAAACAAGTTTTGATCCAATCATGTCCAGAAGATAAGACAATCATATTTCCTCAAAGGATTTTTATAGAGCCTTAGTAGAGGATTATGAGTTTACAGATTGTTTAGAGCTAAGAGAATTTGTTGACAATTTGGCTCCAAATAGAAAAATAAATATTACTAAATTAAGAGAGAAGCTAAAATTATCTCCAGATGCACTAATTGTAATTCTTTAAATATTTTGAATGAAAATAATTCCTTAATTCTATTTTAAAATATTAGCCTGATACTAAAGATGATGATTTAGTTTTACCAGATGATATGATTGAAGAGATTAAAGAATTATTTAAAGTCTCAGATAGAGATGGAAGTGGAACGATAGAAAAACATGAAATCGAAAATTTATTAAAATTGCTAGGTATAAATGCAAAAGACGAAGAACTTGACTATTACTTTAAAAAATATGATAAGGTTATTCTTATTTATTTAGAACAATAATCTTCTTATTAATTAGCATTTTCTTTTATTAGGATGGTGATAAAAATATTTCCTTCAAAGAGTTTTAAATCATTATGACTTAGTAGATTTATAATCAGATGTTAAGTGTATCAGATATTATAGATGATCTTAAAACTTAATTTAAAAGAGTTGATATCAACAACACAAATTCTCTTTAATCCCATTAATTGAAGTAAAAATTTCAATAGTTAATTGCTTAATTATAATAATATATTTATTTTATTAAAAAATAGCCATGTTCTTAACTCTCTAGGGATAATGCTTAAAGAAGAGGAACTTTAATCTATTTTTAATGAAATCGATTAGGATAAAAGTGGTAGCGTGGAGTTAAATGAATTTTTAAATTTTATTAAAAGAGATCTCAAAAAAATCTCAGGACATCAAGCATCAACTATTATTAAAGTATATTTTATTTAAAGGTCTTTAATTTTGAAATTCAATTTATAATTACTAAATTAAGATTAGATCCTGTAGAAAACCAAGAATATCAGAGCTTTAGAATTTATTTATGGAACTCCCTCATAATTATATTTTAAGTTTCACTTATGGAAAAATAAAAAATGGATTTAACCTCCCCTCTTTAGGAATAAAACCAAAAATGAATGGTTCTTCTGGAACGATCAAAGATCTATTTTTAGTTAATGATCCTAATATCAAACACACTCTTTTAAAAGGAAAAAGGACAGCTACTGAAATTCTTGCAGAGATTTCTCTTTCATAAGCAATGTGTATTCCTCTTCCAAAAGAAAAAGAATAAATGGATTAAATAAAACTAATGTAAAAGCATATAAACCTTACTTAAAAAACTAATTAATTCTTTTTATATTTAGGGAAGTAGTTGCTTGTTTATTTGATAAACACAGAAAAAAATTCCTTGGTAATAGCTGTAGAATTGAGGGATTTTATTAGGAATCCAAAACATAAGGAAACTGTTGGAGTTTTGGAAATGAAAATGAAAAGAACTCGATTTTAGTGAAGTATAGTAATTATAATGAAAAGAGAGATTCTGAATTAGTTGTTTGCTTTGAGTTTATACTACATTATAAGGTAAAGATCATTTTTAAAACCAATCCTTTATCTAAATTTTAATTTTTTAATTTCTTTGATATAGGTTGGAAATAAAATGGTAATTGTCTCTGCTGGTTTTTCAGAAATTAATTTATCAGATTTAAAAGAAGTAGGTAAGAAATTAATTTTAATAAATGGTGGTGATCCCTATAAATAAATACCTATTGATTGGCTTTATACTTTCCCTCCTGATTAGATGTAGAATATTAAGTCCTTAACTGATATAAAAGGCGTAAATTAATTATCTATTTTATTAATCAAATTATTTACACTAAAATATTTTGAATAAAGGAACCTTGTCTTAAAATTTATGTCTCAACGAAAGTTCATGATGAAGATATTGCATCTATTTTACCAGGGATATTAATAATGAATACGAAATCGATTTATTTGTATAAAGCTTTCAGAGAATACCTTGCGGATTTTTCTTCAAGTAAATATATCGATGCTGTAACTTTAAGGGAAGATTTAAAAATCAAATCATTCTTAGCAATCATAAATTGTCCTGATACAGAATAAAGCGTTGCGAGCATATGGGAATAATTTATTCAGTAAAAATTTAATAAAAATTATACAATTCTAATAAATTTTATAAAATATTTAAAGTCCTCACATTTAGAACGATGTAAAAAAAGAAATAGAATATATGAGTGCTTTCCTTCACTCAATGTCTGGTATGATTGCTAATAAATAATTTGGATACAATACTAATGATCCTACCAAAAGTTCTATCAATGATTCTGAATTATCTATCATGAGGAAAAGTCTTTTGGATTATTACATATCTGATCTACTTTAAAAGCTACAACTTAAGGAAAAGGAAACTATTAAATTCCCTATTGGAAAGAATGGAGGACAATACGAGCCTCCAGAAGATGATGACGATGAAGAAGATTAACTTTTAGAAAACGATGATGTAGTGAGAGCAAAAACAATTAATTTATAATCTAAGAAAGGGAGATTGCATGAAGAAGATGAATAAGGAGAGGAATATAAAGTAATTTATTTATTTTTCTATCCTTATTCTAAATGATTTTATTAAAAATAGGAAAGTATTACAGGAGATGATTATCTTTTCCTATTCACAACTGAAGATATAAAGGAAGAAGTATTTTAAAAAGTAACGATAACTAAAATTCTATTAATAGATTTTAGAGAATAAATCTCAAGAGGTAAGTATAGCTTAGCAGAAGTTGAATAAATTGCTAAGGGATTGAAATCAAATAGGCACTTGAAAAGTTTATATTTAAAGCTTTCTTTATCTTCTTATGATGAAGATATTGAAAAGATTAAATTAGCTCCACTTTTAACAGCTCTCTCTAATGCTGAAGTAAAATTAAGATCTCTGTACCTTCATTTAGACTATAATGATCTATCAGTTGAAAATGCATGCTACAAACTAATTGCATTCCTAAAATCTTAAAGATCAACTTTACAAAAGTAATGCAACAAATTCAGGTTTAATATTTATTCTAACCATACTCTTTAAAATACTTAGCTTAAATCTCAATTTAGAAAGCACTAATCTGACTTATTAAATGGGAAAGGACTTGTCTTTAGCACTTTCCTAACTTACTTTTTTATAAAACTTAAATTTAAATGTTTCTTTGAATCAGCTTGGACCTGATTTTGTAGAATGTTTAGCTAAAGCATTAAAGAATTTAACAAATATGACATGTCTTAAACTTGATCTTGAGAAAATTGGTATAAAAATACATCATATAAAGCCTAATTTAATTAATTTTTATTATAATTGAAATTAGAAATGAAGGAATTTTGTTTGAGTTGCTACTGCGGATACTATTTTAGAATTTGCTTACAATTCATTCCATTTATAGGAGCATGTTGTATGTGGACATTAAATTTTTATACTGCTCTAGAACATGTTGCTGATGCTATATCCTGCATGGATAAGCTCTAATACCTTAATCTTAATATAGCTTAAAACAATTTAGGAGATCGCCTTTTACGTCATTTTGAATATAAATTTGGTAAAGCTTTATACACTCGCCCTAATTTGACTACTCTTATTCTTAATTTCAAGAGAAATAAATTCGTTACCAAGAGTATTAAATCTATTTCTACTTTAGGTATTTCCTCTCTCAAAGTTGATTTAAGGTAATATTTTAAAGATTATCTTTGTACATACATTAAAATAATTTTGAATTTTTTACTTTAGATATAATTACATCACTGAGGAAGGATTGTAAAAGATAGGTCCATCTTTATATAGTCTTAGAAATCTAAAGAACTTATCTATTATGATGGAAGGAAATAAAAAGAAAGAACTCTTGTCTTTGCAATCGTAGAGCAAAATATCTACAGAGAATAATAACAAGTAGAGTTAGATAAAGAGTGGACCTAATTCGGAGCTAAATTCATTACAAAATAGTGTAAATCAATGATTTATTTAAGTTAATATGAATACTATTATGAATATTGTTATTTTTAAATACAGAGAATAGTTAATCCTAACAATAACAATAGTAACTTTGTTGCATCTAATTCTATGAAGAATTCTCAAATGGAAGTTTTAAACAACATGATTGACTACAATTCTCATAAATATTATGAAAACAAAATCTTAAAATCAATAACAGGCATGCCCCAAATTGAACACATTGAAATATCAGGCTTAGGTGGTATTCATGGCAAATCTAATTAAAATAGTATCATAAGCAACAAATTTCCTGCTATTAAATAGATGTATTTAAGAGCTAAAAGAAAGAACTTGTTTAAATATTAAATTGATTAAGGTCTTAATTAAAACTATTCCATTCCTATTAAGCATATCTTTAATGAGGACGATGACATAGATACTATCATTTCTCTTTTCTGTAATTCATAAACTCTTGATGAAATTCACTTATAATTCCTCTATGACTCCTAAGTAGAATAATATTTTAGACTAAATTAATACTAATTTTAAATGTTTTTACTAATTAAAGGTGCTAAGATCTAGCTTAAATTTAAGGTATTTCAATCCAATCATAGTTATTGATTATTCTGATTGTGTATAGTTAGAATAAACTGAAATTTTTACAGACTTTATTGCTTTAATTACTAAAAACCAATAATCAGTAGACAGGATATATGTTGGAGGTATTTAATTCTAAGAATAACAATTATAGACACTCTCTAGGGCTCTTCACAAAATAATAAGAGATAGAGGCAAACCACTCAGCTATTTTGAATATTCCCACTTTAATCTTTATAGAGAAGATAATGCTTCAAAGCCTAGTTATTCATGTAAAAAATTTAATCCTTAATACTCTATTTAGTTTTTATTAATTATTCAGTTTGTGAAAAAATCATGTTATCCACGAAAGATTTCTTTAGTACTTTCTGTGACTTTAAAGAAGAAGTCTTTAAAGCATAAGAAGAGTAAAACTTAATTTAAATTTAGAATTATCTCCCAGATATAGCTCAAGTTACTTAAATTTTGACAGTAAGAAACTTAATTACTCTCAGTTACTACAAAGATTAGAAATATATAGAAGTAAAGAACTTTGACTAAGATAACATTATGGAGTTTAGACTTTTCGAGCTTCTTCAAGGTATTTTTTAATTATTTATCATCTAGAAAATTTAAATTGATGTATTAAATCATAAGGATTATAAATGAATGACATTAGATCAATTGTAGTGAGAGATAAGTTAGCAAAGGAAGGAAGTTAGGTTACACATCTTAATTAAATCAATCATTTAAATGATTAGTAATTCTCTTCTTTTATGAGATGCGATCTTAAAAGAAATTTCCCATTTTTAGAAAACTTGGAAGTTGTTTTTGCTCCTAGCCCAAATGAACTTCCTAATTGTTTAAAATCTCTCTCTATAAAACTGCTTTAAAATGAAAGAAAACTATTAAAGAAGAATATAATAATCTCTCACGAATAACAAAAAGATTATGAAGAAGAAATAGATAAAGTAAACTTATCTCCCTCCCATTTTTAAAAGCTTTTATTCATTTCTTTGTTTTTATTAGGATCCTATTGAAAAAGAATTAATTGAAAATAAAGGATGGTACTTATTTTATTTTAACTTATTATGGATGATCTTTTTAGTTGCTTCTGTACTCATACCTTTCATATTTGAAAAAGATTGTGGAGAAGGACATAATGTAAATTATTATTTTTATTAATTTTTATTTTAATTAAAGTTCAATCAAATATTATGCAAAAAATAGTATGCTTCCCATATCATTTTCTCAGGAGTTAGTGTATTCAGCTTATTTATAGAATCGTCTATAATCAAGTATTGGATTATTCCTAACTAAAGACCTAAACTGCTTACAGGACGTGACAAATCGTAAAAAATAATATTGTTAAGATATTTAATTAATTTTAATGATAAATTATTAGTTGGAGAAGAAGATTGTCTGAACATTTTAAAAACTAAGGAGATTTGTATATCCTACTCTTAATATCTTTGGTAGCTAAGTTTGATATGTATGCTAACTTCCTGTTTATTACGATTACTCACTCCTGTGATTACACAACTTTATTTATAATCGCCCTTTCATTTATTGGAACAAATTTCCTATTTAATTTCTCATAGATCTGGTATCTAACCAAATACGTTTTGAGATATTCTGATTAACCTAAAGAAGTATTTATTATTATTATTATTATTATTTCATGATTAAAATTATAATATTATTATTATTATTATTTAATTTAGGAGAGACCTTATTTATTAGCTGATGTATTTAGTTAGCTTACTAATTTCTTAAATATGAGTGGCATAAGCTATTTAATGGATTTTAAGGAGGTAAAAGTAGCTCTATTATTCAGTGATTGCTGGATGGTACCTGTTAATATGTGCTTTACATTATTAAAATTAATTTTTGATAATTTTCCAATGATAGTCTTAAAGATTATTTTCTTGATTGATAAGAAAGTTAATAGTAATTTAGAATAAACTAGTGTTATTCTTTCTGCTATATCTAGTGTTGTAAATGCTATCATATTTGGCTTAATTCTAATCAAAAAATTTGAAGAGTTTAGATATACTTTAAAATCAAAAGGTTCATTTGGTTTTATTAATTATGAGAGAAAAGAATTAGAAGATTTCTTAGGAAAACCTAGACTATCTTTAATGGCAAGTGATGAAGAAAATAAAGAAGTATTAGATAAGTCAATAATTGAAGAAGAAGAGAACATAAAGAGAGAAGAACCTAAGCAAATTGAATAATAAGAAGAATAGAAATAGGAGGAAAAGGAATAGCAGGAGAATGATAGAAGGAGCTAAAAGAGTATATAAAGTGATTAAAATTAAGAAAATCAGCCATTAAATAATGAAGAGAAAAAGGAAGAGAAAAATAGTAATAGTAAAGAAATTAATGCAAATCAAGATAATAAATAAGATAAACAAATCTAAAAAGAGAATCAACCTCCTGTAGTAGCCGATAAGCTCATGGAAGTAGATAAGGTCGATGATGGATGCTGTTCATGCTGCTGTTGTTGTGGTCCATCTAATGGTTAAAGCTCTATAAGCAAATTCTTCTCTAATCTCTTTACTATCACAATCAAAGATTTTTCATTCTTCTATGAAAAAGCTATCTAAGATATGGATATTAGTATTAGATTTAGAATATCCATTTACAAATTTTATTTCTGGATTGCTTCAGTCTCTTTCTATGCTTTAACATATAGTAATAATTAATTAATAAATGAATGTATTGTTTTAATTTAAATTTTAATCATTTTTAATTTATTTTAAATAGTATTACCCTTTTATTTCTATGATAGTTGTGAGGAGGGAATTTCTCATAAAATCTTCTACATATTCATTGGAATCTGCTTCTTCATAACAATTTTAGAATATAAATTAATACATCCTCTGGTGAAGAATATGTATGAAATCCCTCGTAAAAAGTATAATGATTTCCCTTTTAGCTGGGTAATTAAGCTTATATTTAGTTTAGTGCTTAAAGCTCATTTCATGGTTGATCTTGTTGTATTAATTTATGGCAAAAGATGCTATGAAAAGAATCTAATTTTTAATTTAATCTTTATTTCTTTGTCAATTGTATTTTGGTTGAGAGCTTTCAAGTAACTCAGATACTTATTAAAGCCACTCAGAACAGATACATTATTCCCAGTTATTACTCGTTTTACTATCCTTGCTGACTTATGCTCGTAATTATTAAATATTATTTAACAAATAATTTATATTTAATTTTTTTTATTTTAATTATAGTATGATGCTACTTCCCAAATTAGTTTATCCCTATTTACCTGAAAGAAGAATTACTAGATTAAAAGTACCTGATAATCTCTTGACAAGCTTCCTGAGATTTGTTCTTTAAGATTTCTTAATGGTTGTTCTAAATATAATTTATCTAATTTATATATTAACTGATGAGAAAGAGAATGGAAATATTTTTGAGTTCATAATAGTTAGTTTATCTCTTTCAGTAATATCAGCTTTCTTAACAATTAAATGGTGGAGTTGGCCTCTTAAAATGAATAAATAGGAGGATTTAGATAGACTTTTCTTAAGAAATGACGAGATTGTTAAATAAACTACTAAAGATGAATAGGAATATAATAAAGTTCTAAGGCATTCTAGAGAATTCTGCTGCTGTTTAATTAGCAGAAATGGATGTGTGAGCAAGTGTTTTGGTTTGGATTGATTATTGAATAAATGATTCATTCAAATTAAATTAAATTAAAATAATTTTTGAAATCAAAAAGTATATTATCGTTTAATATTATTCATATTACTTACTTACATTCATTCAATTATTCGATTCAAATAAAATTTTATTTATTTATGAAAATACTCTAAATATGAAGAAGATAACTACTTGAATCTTATCTTCTTCTTGATATTACAGGAAGGACTGATAAATTTTATAAATCTTGTACAAAAGGAAACTCATTTAATAGGGATAATGAAGTATACTAATGTCAAATTTTATATTCTCCTTAAATATTGTATCATAGAATAAAACCTTATTTTGCGCTTTAAGTTTTTGAATAAATATGATTTATTACATTTAGTAATACTGCTTTAAAATAGGAGTACATTCTATCTAGTATTAATCAATTTGTATGTTTAATGTATTCAGCTCTTGCATTTTCATTATTCACTCCACAAAACTATTTAATTCAAACATCATATGAATCCTGGAATGGACTCATATAAATATCAATCAATCTGTAAAATTAAAAAGGTATCTTTGACACTCCGCAATTTATTTAATAAATAGTAAATAGGCATTAAAGCTATCAAAATTTTTTGGTTAGGCGATATATATAAAACGTTTAAATTAATTAATAAACAAAAGTCAAGTTAATAAAAACCTCTATAATTATATTAATTAATAAGGAAACATCATGTCTACAAAGAATCCTCTATAGCCTAACTTATTATAGTAATATCACGAGCATTTTGCCTTATCTAAAAAGAATAAAATCATTAAGAAATCCTAATAATTATTTTAAATATAAAATAGAATTTAAACTAATGTTAGTAGTACAAAAGCTTTAACTCAATAAGGTAGTATTCTAAAATCTGTAGGTCAAAACTCATTGAATTAAAGATACAGCAATAATAGTAGTGGAGTCTATTAAGTAGGATTACCTTAGCATTACTATAATAAATCAGCTAAATAAGATTTAGTTTCAAAATCAACCAATAATTTGAAGTAGAATTAAATTTTTTTCTTCTTCAGATAATTTAAGAATCTATATTTTATTTTTAATAATTAACAACTATTTATAAATCATCAAAGTGTTAAAACTGAAGGTAGTAGAAATGAATCTCTTGATAAAAAACAATTAGCAAGATCTATTTGCATTTTATCCTAAGAAGAGCTCTAAAGAATTAAAGATAGAGTAAAATTAAATGATGCCTTACCTACTTTTGATAGAGAAGCAGAAGTAATTTTATTTGCTTTATTTTATGATAGATGAGGTGTAAGTAATGGAAGAAAGGGTGTATCTGCAAAGATAAATAAATTTAATTATAAAAAATATAATAAATATAAAGAAAAATAATTCACTCAAGGTTAAAAATGAGGAATTGATAAGTTTAAACTCCTCTTTGTAGATTATTTGATTTTAAATAAAAGTAGATAAGAAATTTATAACCTACTTAAATATAAGTTATAGAATAGATACAAAATAAGAACACTATACTAAATTTATTTTTGTTGATTTATTTAGAGAAAGAGACTTCATGATTTATCAATGAAGAGAATTGATAATTGGCCAGATAATCTCCTCTAGATTACTCAAAAGAAAGAAAAAGAAAGATTTGAGAAATTTGAGAAGCTAGAAAGAGAGAAAAGAAAAATAGATGAGCAAGAAGAAGCTTTCCAAAGGGAAAAGTATAGATAAATTATTAAGGATGCAAATGAAAAGTTGTTTGCATAGGATCCTAGAGTAAGACAATTTAAAAAGTAATTACTCTTTACTGATGTTATACAAGAGAGAAAAGAGTAATTGGAGTTAAAGAAATACAAAGAAGAATTGACTAAAGATATGGATACTGAATAAAATAAATTTTTAGAAACAATGAGGAAAGTAATAAATAATTCATTTTAAAAAATTGGATTTTCATTTTATTTTTATTTTATTAGCAACAAGACGAAGAGAAGAAATAATTGTAGTAAAAAAAGCTCCTTGAACTGTAAGAAATGAGATAGGAATTGGCAAAATAACTCTAAGAAATGAAAGATAAAAAGATCAGTTCAATTCAGAATGATTTCAGAGAAGGACAGCTAATCAAAGAAAGAGCAAATGAGGAATATAAAGAAAATATAGAAAAGAAAATAAAGTTAAAAGAGAAGAATAAAAAGATATTATAAGAAATGGACTTTGAATAATAAAAGAGAGAAGTAAAATCCAAATTATGCTAATTATTTTTTAATTAAAGTATTTATTGAACTTAGAATTATTTGAATGAATAAAAACTAAAAGAGTAATAAGAGGATAGTAAAATGAATTAGTATATAGAAAATAAAAGCTAACTTGTTGAAATGAGAAAATTGAGAGAAAATGAAAAAATAAAAGAAAAGATTCAAATAAGATAAAGACTATATGACTTTTAGCTATCCTAAATGAAAGCCAAGGTAGATAATGAAGATAATAGACTTGCAAACTAGGTAATTTTTGTTATTTTAGAAATTAAATGCAATATATCATTCGTTTTTTTTAAATAGATGCAAAAACAATTGGAAAAAGAGGAGAGAGAAAGAGAAGAAAAAGAAAGAGAACTTTCAAAAAGAAGAGAAGTAATTTAAATTTAAAGATAAATTATATATGAATAAATAAAATATTTATTCTATTTAATAAAAAAAGGATATAAAAGAAAGTATTAGAGAAAGTATTGAGCTCAAAAAAGTATTATAAGAACAGAAAAAAAGAAAGGAAAATGAATTTGCATCTTAACTACTTTAGTAATCTAAGATAATTGTAAATTTCTTTTCTAAAATTAACAGAATTTATTTAGGAGTTACTTGATGTATTAAAATTTAGGAATAAGGAGAAAAAGAAGAAAAGGAATTCCATAAAAAGAGAATTTAAAATATTCGTTAATTCCAGATAGGTCAAATTGTATTAGTGCATTTTAACTGTTAACTTAAAATAATTACTTGTTTTATTTAATTAATAGGATGAAAAGAAACGTAATTTCTAGGATAGATATAGTAAAGAACTTGAAGAAGATTAGGATCTTCGTAATTCTATTGAAATTGATAAGAGAATATTTAAATCTTGGGCCGAATCAGCAATAGAAGAATGGAAGGAATCAGGGAAGGATATCAAGCCTTTAATAAAGGAATTAACAACAATTGATAAGAATTATTGAAATTAATTTTCTATTTTTAGAAGAAATATCTACCATTTTTATATATATTTAATATGTTTATTTTAATTTATGTTCTAATCTTTTCAATTTTTATTAAATTTTCATAATTTATAATTGCTTCTGATATCTTTTTAATAAATAAATTAGAGATTAAACAAATAAATTATAATTTATCATAGAAGTATATAAATTTAATATCTAAAAACCTCTATATTTATAATGGTATAACAGTTCTTTCAATCAATAAATTTCTTTAAATCTACATCAATTTCTAATTTTATTTTTGTGGTGAGTTATTTTTCTCTAAAAAACATATACTTTATCATCATTTTGATTACTTTATATTCACTTTTTCACAGTAGAACTTAGGATGATAATGTAAAGTTAATAAGTTTTTATGGTAATATATATAGTATCTTGATCAGTAAACTAAATAAACAAAAAAATAAAAGAAACTAATAAGAATATTTACTTAATATATATTAATTCAATTTTAAAATGAGAAATTCTGGATTTTTTCCAAGTACCATAGTTGAGTCAAGGCCAGTTCCTTACTCAGTTGTATCTGCTCAATCTCCGAGGAATATAGCAGTTAAATAGCTTTAAACTCCACTACCAAATGTCGTTTATCCCTATGTAGCTCAAGATAGAGCCTAAATGCCTGTTATAGTTCAAAAAGAACTTTAACTAGTTGAAGACACTTCAAAGATAGATAGCCTTAATTCTTAAATGAAAATACTGATCGAGTAAAATAGGTTTTTCTAAAATTAGCTTGAACTGGCACGTAATAAACCTCCTATCATTTAAGAGAAAATCCATGTAATTGAAGATACTTCAAAGATAGAGTAGCTCAATATTTAATTTACAAATTTATTAGATGAAATGTAAAATATCAATAACAAAAACTTAAATAAAGAAGAGGAGAATATTCTTTTGAAAAAGTAAGTAAATCAATTGAGTTCACTTCGCTAATAGACAGAAATATAAAACAATATATTGAATACTAAGATAGGAGAGATTAGCTTTGAGCTGGATCAGGTGAGACAGACTAATAAAATTTTGATTTAGTAGAACTAATCTTGTACAGCACAAATAGATTAGCTCTAAGAGGCAGTCTCTTAGTACCTGAGTGAAATTAGAAAGAAAAACTAGGTAAATATAATAAATTTCTTATTAGAAATCCTTAAAAATAAATATGTCATGTTATATTCATATTATAAGCAGCAGAAAGAATAAATTGAATCTTTAATTGAGAGAATAAAATAGCTTTTTTACTTTATATTTTAATACCAATCAATAACTATTTGATTCAGTGAAAAACTTTACAATAAAATTAATTAGAATCTAAAAACCTAATGAAAATAACATAATAAAATTAAGTTTTTGTAAAAATCTTATATTTCCTAATATAAAGGTGCTGGATTTTAGTAATATGAAGATATCTTCGATGGAAGATCAATTAAGAGAGATGAAAAATCTTAAATTAGACTTTAGGATTATGGAATCCTCAAATTAAGTAAAGAATACAAAACTAAGTGAACTAGAGAATATTAGAAAGTTGCTTACATTGGAAGGAGTAGAGAAGGAAAGGAAAATAAATGAGCTTGCTATTAAGATCGAAAATAAAGAAAATACCATTTATGATTTATAATTCAATTTATCTGAGGTACATAAGGCTTTATAGAAATCAGAAGATTTTATTTAAAGCCAATCTAATATGATCAAACAGCAAATTTAAGATAGAAATGATGTAAAAAACAATAAAATTTTAATTATGAAATATATTTAAATAATCTACTATAATATTAGCTTATTCAAGATTATACCTTAAAGGTTGTTAACCTTGAAAACAGGTTACGAGCAATGCAAGATTTGTAATTAGAGCTTGAAAAAAAGGATATTACCATAAAGCAAAAGACTATGAAAATTTAAGAACTTGAAAATTAAAAAAATTAGGCTATAAAAGATGGAGTGGAGAAAGATAGAGATTTATTGGAGTAGAGCAAAAAAATAATAGAATTGACTGACAGTCTTAACTCTCTTTAACAAACTATCCTGCTTTTATAAAAAGATATTTCAAAATAAGAGAGTTATATAAGCTCATAGTCTAATTTATTTACCAAGAAAGTCACAGAAAAGAATGATGTAAAATAAATTTAATCTTGATAAAGCTAATAATATTTTTATTTTAGTTAATGGAGAAGTATGAACAAAAAGTCAGTGAATATGAACTGAAAGCTTAATAATTAAAGGAAAGTTAGGAGGAAATTGAAAATCTAGAAAAGATTATATCAGTAAAGAATAAAAAAATAACAGATTAAGAAAACTTGCTTTAGCAATAGAAAGTGGAGCAATTGCAAAGATAAAAAGATATTGAGAATTTGAATAAATAGATTAATTAGTTAAGTCAAACACTAAACACTAATTAGTAAACTATTTTACTCATGCAAGATAATCTTAACAAATCGGAAGAGTATATCAATACATAAACTAATATGATTTAAAATTAAATCAAAGAAAAAAACTTAGTAAATTTATATTACTTTAAATTACAAATTTTTATAATTTTATTTCCATTAAATTTTAAAATAGTTATTAGAAGAGATAAATGAGAAATCCAAATAAAATGAAAATTTATAAATGAAAAATAATGACTTAAAAGTATAAGGAGAGATGTTGGAAAAAGCAATTAGTTCTAAGAATAAGCAAATATCAGACTTGGAAGATGATAGATTGAAATTGGTAGGAGATAGTTAAAGAAAAAATGAATAAAATTAAGACTTAATGGATTAAATTGAAGATTAAACAAAAGTTATTACTACTTTATAATAAACAGTATAAGACTTGTAAGAATCAATTTCTAACTCTGAATAGCTAATTTACAATCAATCAAATATAATCAAAGACCAAATAGAGGAGATTTCAAATATTTGTTAGAAGAATGAATCTTTAGCATCTACTATTATGAATTAAGAAGCAACTATCAAAGAATTAAATATTCAAATTGATTCTTTGATTAATCAAAAGCAAGAAATGTAATTAGAAATAGAACACAATCAATCTCATGAAGAAAGAGTTTATCTCCTTCATAAAGAGCTTGAAGATGAAAAATAACACTATCTTAATAAAGTTAAAGAGAATGATTTGCTAATGAGTTAAATTTCTAAGCTTGAATTACAAATGAAAAAGTAAGCTCTTTCTAATATTCATTAATCTTCTTAAGAGTTATTGGAAAGAAAAATGAATTTAGATGATACCATTAAATTACAGAGATTTTAAATTTCAGAATCAAGCCCTGGTAGAAGTACAAATAGACCATCTAAAAATCAAAAAATAATGGACAAAGCTGATTAAGTAATAAAAAATTCTTCTCTTCTTACCTATAGCCAATTAAAGAACTCTTCTTCCCCTTATACTTCTTCTTAATATGTTAAATGAAAACAAAAAAAATATATTAAATTTATTGATAGGTGTAATTATTAATTTAATGTGCTTAGTTTGATTCACCTTATATTTCATATTTTAATTGTAAATATAAATATCAATTTTTGAAAAATTAAAAATATTTCTAATTTAACATAAGTAACCATTTTTGAAATGTTTTGGTTTAAAGTTAGAAGTTTAACAATATATGTAATTAATTTAAGGTTCATAAAAATAACTAATTGTTTGCATTTTTATCAAAAAGAAGATTAATAAAATAATGGATTTAAAGTATAACAAGGTTAAAAATAAAATCAAAAAGATTGATTATATATAAAGAAATAATTATTTACAATTTTAAAAGAAGGAAATCTTAGTTACGTAGTTTATTTGTTAGTTTATTAGTTATTAGTTAGTTAGTTAATTTGCTAGCTAGCTATCTAGATATATTTTGATTCTTAATTAAGTATAAAAGATATAGTTTCTTTTGATCTAAAATATAGATTTTTAATATATGAAGATGTTTATTATAATCCTATTACTTATGGTACTCAATATAATTAATGAAATCATTCTTAAATATTTTTTTATTAAGGAGGTTGATGCATTTCTTTTACATAGTTAATCTTTTAGAATGCCTTTTTATAATTTAATTTAGTTGTTTAAAATGATTTCCATGAATAGAAGGCTTTTACTTTCAGTGCTCTATAATAGAACATAAGAGATTTTTAATTATTTTCATTTTCCCTCCTCTCATAAACTGTTGACTAAATAGAAGTTTTTAAGCTTTTAAATACTTTAGTTAATAGGTTTCTATTATAATATTTAATAGCCAAATTAGTGATATCATAATCTATGTCATCAATATGCTTTTCAACTAAATTTTATGATGATCCTCTTAGGATTTATTAATTTTATCTGCGAGATGATAGTTCACTATTTTCTTCTCCTGATCTTCTACTGCTATGTAAGTTCTAGGATACCTACTACCTTGCACTAAATTGCTAAGAATTCTAAATAAGTTAGCTTGTTTTGAGTGGTGTACTGATTGTAGAAGCTTACCAACAAGGTTACTACTATGATTATAATTGATTTGATAAAGCATAATTCTAGTAAATATCATAATTTTTATTTCTATTGGAAAAATGGTTAGAGGATAAAGGATCTTCATCAGTTTCATGCTCATTCTAACTGAAGGTATTCAGGCGTGAAAACGAGTGGGGATTTTTCTTATTCGTTGAATAATTAGTTAGCTTTTAATTAATAAGTGTACTTGCTGTATATATATCTTCCTCTTCCTCTTCATCGACTTCTGCACTCATATCTTCAATTTATTTTTTCTTCTAATAAATATTTTCAGAAGAGGAATTCAAATTATTTTAGGAGTATGAATCTTCATCTACTTCTTAAACCTTTTAGGGATAATTTAATACATTCTCTTCAAATGTAAATGTATCCTATACATGAATAGGTTCTTAGTTATGTTATGAAAGAGTACCAGTAGAATTTTTATTGAAGGTATTACAAATTTTTCCAGAAGAAGAAGATAAGGAATTTCTTAAACCGTTTAGAGTCAATTATAGGGATGATTAATTAATTTAAGGAGATTATCTATAAGATAGTGAAGAAATTTGAGAAGGGATTGAAGGGTTATTTGAGTTAATTTGTTAAGATAACTAAAATGATTCAATATTTTTCAAGTCACTTGAAAATAAAAATTATTTATTAGGATCAGGATTAAATTATTAACTATTCTAATTGTTTGCACTATTCAGTAGTTGATTTACATGAATAATTTAATTTACATATGAAGAAGAAGTGGGGCTTTACATTTCCGTATTTGTAATCTCTCCATTCGTTTTAACACCTGAATTAATTGTAAAATTACTCTACCCAATATTCCTAATATTTTGTGGTAAAATTTATTGAGAAATGCTATTTCTAACCTACCTCTCAGTAGATAATTGAAGTTAGTCAGCAAAGTTCGAAATTACAGTATTATTAGTTATTTATTAATATCCTCCGTTAGGATTGGCAGATTTTTAATTACTACGATTCAAACTTCCATTTCTAGAATTTTGTATACTTTCTGGTTAAAGAGAGCCAAATGATTATAAGTTTTAGCTGAGCATATCTTGATCCATTAAAAGATTTTAATTATGATTAAGATTAATTGCTTGTGGCATATTCATTTGATTTTATTTTTATTATTATAATTGAAGCTAGAAACCACTTTATGATTTGCTATTTGATTCTATTAGAGGAGTAGAAAATGCTGATGGAGGATTCATGCTAGCATTATACTGAGCAAGTAATTAGTTTTGATTGCCCATAAATTAGGAGTTTTTATAGGAAGAAGAATTAGGTTCTTAATTTAAATTATTATTGTAATAAGATAGCTTAAGAGGAGTGGATAATGCTTACTAAGAAGATATTAGGAAATTCTCATCTTAATTCTTAGCATTTATATGGCACTAAGGAGCTAGAGATGAATTAGAAATAACACCTCTTGGAGTGATATAGGACAAAGATTCATTACCTTACTAAATATTTTATTATTAATTTTATTAGTATTACAATTATTGAGAATACATTGACATTTATAATAAGTCTTAAGCACTAGTTTAGGATCTCTAGTGATGTGAGCTTTTTTAATTATTATTCTTATTGCTTAATATTGAAGAACTCTACTCTCTGTAAGTATTGTTTTCTCCCATATTTCTTTTACTTTGAATGTATTGGGATTTGGAGCTACTTGCTCGAGAAGTTAAAGTTCCCATTTTTTGGTTTATGTTACAATTTTAGTTAGTAAACTATAATTTTTAGTAATCATTTAAATTATTTAGTAAAGAAGGGTTTTATTGGTTCATTTGTGATTAATTTTACAATTATTATTAAAATTATTATAGAGAATTATTATTCTACATCATCTAATTTTTGAATTAATCATTTATTTTTACTTATAGTTACTATTGGTTATTTGTTACTTAACTTTTATGGTTTACCTGTTAAAGATGAGCATTATTTTATTAAATAACTTAAAGAGGAGAAGCTATTATGCGAGGCGATTGAACTTATAAAGTGAGGAGGTTTTCTTTATCAGAGACTCCGTTAGTTTTAAAATTATTATATAAATTACGCTCACGTTGAGTATGATAATCTGGGACCATATTCATATTCTACTTCTAAAGCTCTTAGCTATTTAAATGTTAGTTTAACAGTTTTAAATTGTGTTGTTATTGTAGCTATTTACTCATTTAGGCATTCACATTATAATTATTTATAAAAGAGTTTTAATCATTTTCACCATTGATACTCATATTCCCATTGTTATTCATCTAATAATTTTAAATCTATTAACTAGGGATCAATGGAGAATCTTTTTAGTAATAGTTAGTACTATTCTTTAAAACTGAGTTGTCTCTATTCGTATTACGAGAACTCTATGCAATTCTATTTTCAGAAGAGGGATTTGACTAAATATCAAATGATCTTTATGATTTGCTGTTTAGTTAGTTATTCGATACTGGAGATGTAATAGAGAGTTCTGCATCTAAAAATTTGGTAAAATTTTATTAAGATATCCCTGATTTATTCTCTTATTACCAGTTTTTTTAAAGATATGCCTCTTACAGTAATGATTATTAGTCTAAAGATTTAATTTAAGTAATAGATGACTTATTGTGAGACTAATTTATGTGATCATCAGTATTTTCATCTAAATATTTCTTTTGGCCAGAATAGTTTGGTACCTTAGAAGTTAGATTATTGTTTTATGAATATTATTTCTATGGATTTAAAACGAGCTAAAGATTATTAGAAATCTTGTCTTAATTCTTAGATTTTTCTTTTAGGTCTATTACAATCATATTATTGTTAGAATTTTACATTTAGGAGTTTGGAGTTTATTAATTCTAAAAGAAATGGGCTGATTATTGTCTTTAAGATCTAGTCGTTTTATTGCCATTATTCGAGCTAGAATTAAGGAACTGATTTTAGTTTCTTCCAGATTTTAATAAATTGCTAGTGAGTTTATGAGTGGTAGATAATAAAGGAGAAATTGAGCTCATATTTAATACAATTTATTCAATGTTCTTTTGTTATTCTATATTCTTCTAAAGATTCGATAGATTCTTTTAAACTAAGGATACATTCTTTTTAAGTTTACGAATATTATCCAGAGATTTCTCTCGCTCTTTGTTAATCACTTCTGATATTTCTGCATACTAATCACAAAGAATTGATTTAGAATTACTTTATTATTCGTTGCGAGCACCTTCATTACCACAAATCGATGTACTTTCTTCATCAAATTCACCATATTCATTACTATCAGAATTCTCATTTTACTAATGGTCTTCGTATCCGACATTATTTTCAAACTAAGAGCTTTCATTATGCTATTAGTAAAATTATAAATTATTAAATCCATTATTATCCCTTTAATTATTAGCAATCAACATCTCATTATTGATTAATCTCGAAGAACTTTTATCATGAATTGACTAGTCAATTAAATTTTAATTAGGCTAATTTACGCTGTTAATACTATTAGCACTAACTCCTCTTTTAATTGGAGTTATTTAGCTGTTAATATTGTTATTAAAGCTTTTATCCTAATATCCATAAGTTTAATTGCAAATATTTGACTTATTCAGAGTGAATCTAGCCTCGTTCATCTCGTTCATGTCACTTCCTCTAAAAGTATTATCAAAGTTCAACTTTTAGTTTCCTTGTATTGCCGAAGAAGACGATTAGTGGCGAATGTGTTTTAATTTTTAAGGAGTAGATTTTAATTATTGTATTTAGTCCTTACTGTATTTTTTAGTGATACTGCTAGAACTTTAACAACTTCTCATTCCATTGATTTTATTTTCAGAGATTCTTTTGTCTTCTTTTAAAACTTATTCTCTCTCCCTATCGCTCCCCTTTTTCAATGTTTAGCGCTAAATTTCATAATGATCTTTCATGTATTATTAGTGATTAGAAGTGTTGGGAGGATCAGGCTCATCGGAGTTAAAAAGAGCAAGATTCTCAAATAAATTTGCTTTCAAATAATTAAATGTCAATCTATTTTTTTCTATCTTCATAATTGGATTTCCTTTTAAGTTAAGATTCTTGAGGTAGAACTTGTTGACAATACGATCTATTTCTTCGAATTCAGCTATAAAATTAAACTTTAGGTGTAAGATACGAAGACTCTTGAATTGTTCTATACCCTAAAGGGAACGCAGCATGTTATGGGAGAGGTATAATTCAGAGACATAAGCATAAGTAGTTGGGATTTTATCAATTTTAAAAATAGAAAGGTAGTTCAAATATAAACGGTCTTCATTTACTTCATCTGATATCCTTTCAGAACATGAAATACCTTAACAAGCTCTTTGATTGTTAATACTGCTGCTACCACAACTTCCATTTCTTTTTTTACTTTTTTCTTTGTTCGCAATATGAACACTGATCATTTCTTAGCGCTATTACGCTCACTCACCCTTTATTTATAGTTAACAAATTCAATTTTCTTTTTACTATTTGCTAGTGAAATTACTTTCCCTATCTTTCTTATTGTTTTCAATACTTTTTAAATGTAACACTAAAAATTACACTGACAATTGATATGTATTCTGCCTCTTTTTTATTATTAAATTTATTCACTAGCGCCAATGCCCTTATTATTATTTATTTACCTTTACTTCCAACTATTTTTCTTATTTTCTTATATATATTGTTGGAGTGTCTCACCTCTAATTTTTTTCTTATCTTTATCTTTATTTCTTTCATTTGATCTTTCCATGTTTCTTGTCTCGTTCATTGATTAAATCTAAAGATAAATTGAATTTTGAAAGCTGTTTGTTAATTACCAGCTATATTTTTCATTCATTCATTCACTCACTCGCTCCCTTATTTTAATAAATTTAAAATATTGTTAGATTTTATTTTCCTTCTCTATTGTTAGTAATATATTATTCTTTTAGCAAATTATCATATTTTCGGTGCTAACTAAACCTTAGCTATTTTATTTTTATTTTCTCTAGTTTAGTGTTCACCTTTTAAATATACATAGTCATTAATCGTTAATCCTTCTCTGATTCTTTTAGTGATTATTAATCCAATGTTTTTTAGAAAGGAATTAAATAATTCTATGTTCTATAATATTCTATATCATTTAGAATCTCAAAAAAAATTGCATGTTTTGAATATAAAATTTAAGCAAAAAATTCGCTTAAAATGATTCTCTTAGTATCCTTACTTATTATTATTAACAAAATATATCTTTTTAAATTGAATATTTCTTAAAAATGAGTTCATTAAAGGTTTAAAAATCATCTAATTTTTTTCTCTCAATTAATCGTTAATAAATTAATATTTAACTTACATTTTCGAATCAATCCTCATCTTTTAATTGATCTTAAATCTTTTTTATTTTATCTCTTATGAGCATTGAATTTTTTATCTTTTTATTCTTTACACTCGATTTACGAAACCTTATATAATAAAAACTAATAAAGAGTTATAGAAAAACGAGATAAAATAAAATTAAAGGAAACTTTTTTATTAGTTAAAACATTTTCTATATTTAATGGTAATTTCAATAAAAAAGTTACTAATACATTGAATCAAATTAACCCAATAAATAAACTAACAGATCAATATTTAGAGTTCTATGATTTTTTAAATAAAGAATAGAATTTATTTATAGCTTTAAATAAATTGAAGTATAGTAAAATCTATAATTAATTAATAAATTTTAGATTTAAATCTTATAAAACAGAAGTACACGAATTGCTTTCGATAAATGATTATTTACCTGAATTTATACTAACAAATATATAAGCTCTTTTTTTTCTGCATATACGTTTGATATTGATTTTAATTGCTGCTTTATTTAAATAACTTTATTAATAAGACACTTCTATTTTAATTCAATCTTAAGCATTATTACCATATTCAAATAATCTCGTTTCTTAATAAAAAATTGTTTATGATAAAAGAATATTTATCCTTATTCATTTATTAAAATTGTTAATTTATTTATTTATTTAATTTTGCTCCAAATTTACAATTGAAATTAATTTTAGATACCTTTAATAACATAAGCAAGTAGAAAAAAAAATAATAAAATGAGATCTTAAGCTAAATGGAGAATGTGTTTAAAAAGAAATCCAAATAATTTATGAACCTATTTTAATCTTATTTATTTTGAAAGACTAATAATAAAGCTGCCAAAAGAAATTAATAAAAAGTATTAGACAATACTAATATTTTATTGGCATAATTATATATTTATTGAAGCGAATTATTTATTATTAATTTTTTTTTTGCAAACTAAATGAGAAACTTTTTACTTAAGCCCTTTTCTTTGTATTTTTATTGAAAGTGTAAAAACAAGGAGATATTTTAGGGAATGAGCCAATTTTAACTATTCTAAAATAATTAAGACAAAAATAACCATACATTTGATGTAAATCTAAAAATCTTCTAACTAATAAAAGAATTAATTTACCTATACCTTATTTTAATGAAATAAATAAGATATTTTGCTTAACTTACTTGTAATCATTCTCTCCATATTTAAATTTTATTGTTGGAAATTTAAGTTTTAACATTATATTCTATTTATTTTAAAAACCTTCTTTTTGAAAATACTCTGTTCAAAGTCCTTACTTACTATTACATGAGTAATTTTCTTTCTATTTTTTCTAAATATCAAATTATATATCAACTTTCTTATTGAGTACAATAATACAAAACAATTATCCATTACAATCAATCTTGAAAATATATCTTTTTTGTGGGTTATAATTTACGCTTAAATCATAATCAAATTTCAATAAAGTGTAATGTTTTCTTTATAAATTAATTTTCGATTAATTGTCTTTTTCAAAAAGTTAAACCTCCTAACAAATTAGATTTTATCAATTTGTAAGGATGTAGTAATTTTAGTGTAAAGTTTATTGAAATTAAAATGTTATTTATTTGAATGGTAGACATTTTGAAAGAGGAGTGTATAATTTTTCTAAAACCAATTAGTTTAAGATCTAATATAATATAATTTTTTATAGATTAATCTTAGCAAGATTATTAATTTAAATTTAAGAGTATAAATTTAAGAGAAATATGATTAAAAAATTAAATTAGGGAAAATTTTTTTTAATTTAAGAGTAAGTTTTCTTCTTAGAATTAATAAAATTAGCTTTTACATTTCTAATTTATTAATAAAATACCCAACTTACATTTTAGCTGATAAAGATAAACTAAATACAATTATACTTCATCAGTTTTAACCTCACTATTATTCTTATATTATAAATCAACTTCTTTAGATATGATTTGATAATTTAAGAATATTCTGATCTGTAAATAACAAAAATAATGGCAACAATTTTAATATCATAAATTAAGACTTTATTTTATGATTAGAGATTTATTGGTTTGTGAACAATATCTTATGAAGCAATATGTTTTAGATTAGGTTTCTATTATCAAAAATAAAATATATAAGATTTTATAATTATTATTGAGAAGATTTTATAGGGGAGAAAATCTTACCTTACTTGAGAAAAGATGAAGGAAATACAAGAACAAGTGAGAAAATTGAATATTTTATTTGATATAATTATCCAAATTAATTATGAAAAGGCAAATTTATATAAAAATGTAGAAAAGTTAAAATAAAAAGTAAAATAAAAGAAAGAGCTTATATCTTTGATTGGATTTAGCTGAAAAAATATTAAAAAATTAGGGAAATGAAGATTAAAATAAATTCCCTCATTTTTCTCAATGTAAAGTTGTGTATTATTGAAATTTGTCTCAATTAAAATTGAAGTAATAATTAATGAATGGAATTTATAATTCCTACTCAACTCAAGAGTTATCATTCACCAGATTTTACTATAAGCTAAATTCATCACAATAATTCCGTAATAGGTAATAGGATCATTACAGAGTTCTATCCTATAGAACTCCAAAAGATAAGCATAGCCTTTGAAATCTCAATAGTATAATCAATCGAAAAGTGTAATAAAAAGTTGACTAATAAAAAGATTTGTGATTAATACAAATATTATTAGGTTTATATATGCGCCTTTCCCAAAAAAAGTATACATAAATATTAAATTTCATCAAAAAATTTTATTATTAAAAGAAAGTAACAAAACGATAAATCATAATTATAATTCAAAATTAGTTTCGCGAAATATAAAAATGGCCGCAAAGCAACCATGGTTCAGACACATCGATTGGATGATCAATTGGATGGGTTTTACATTCCTTTTTATATGTATAGGTCTACTCTATGCTGATTTAGAAAGCCCCAGTTTTATACTCTGGTAGTCCAATCCAGGTGAAGCTTGGAATCATCCTGGAGCTATTGGAATACCAGTTGTATATATTCTTATGACAATAGGCTGCACTCTTTCTTTAGTTATAGCATAACCTAAGGACAAGAAACCTTATGAATGGCGTAAATTTGTAATTGGTTTTTCTTGTGTTTGGGGATTCACTATGCTTTCTAAATGGTTAGCAGCACAAAGAAATATTAAAGATGCCAAGCTTGGTGATTCCATTTGGGCTATCTTCTTTGGTTGCACATTGTATCACGTAGTTAAGAGAATAAATAAGAAACTCTTACATTGTTTGGATCTTGCTAAGCAGACTGAACTTTACATTGCAACTTCTCTTGTCCTTCTAGTCATTAACTATGATTAACTAAAAGAAATTATAGGAAATTCTCTTTTTGTTGCTTGGATAGATACTCCCATTCTCTTTGCATTATTCTCCTATATTGGTGTTAAGATCTTTAAGTTACGTCCCAAATAATCAATGATTCTTACAGGTTGCACTGTTATCTGTGGCTCTTCTGCTGCTACTGCTATCAGAAATTCTCTTAAGGGTAAAGAAAAAGATTAAAAAGATGCAATTCTTATTAGCTCTCTTTTAACTATCCCTTGTATTGCAATTCTTCCTATTATTGCCAAGTCTATGAACATAGATGCAAACATCGCTGGTGCTTGGTTTGGTGGTAGTGTAGATAGTACAGGTGCTGTCCTTGCTACTTCATCTCAGTATGGTACAGATAATAGTGGTACTTCTTCTGCTGGTGCAAGTGCAGTAGTTAAGATGGTCTAAAATATCTTGATTGCCCCTATTTCTGTTCTAGTTGTTGCTTTCTACATAAAAAATTAGGAAAGTATTGATGAAGTTGAGTTGCAAAGAACCAGAACTAAATCTAGACTCGGTTCCAAATAGCCATTATTACTCGAAGGTGAAATTAAAAACCAAAGAGCTGGTTCAAAGTAGCCCAAGGTATCTCGTACTAATTCAAAGACTAAATAAGAAGAGTTTTAAAATAAGCTTGGAGATAATAGAGGTGTTAGCATTAATTAAGATTGTAGAGAATCTAAAGATGAGAATGCAAATAATAAAAGAGAAGAAAGAACAGCAAGTAAAAGAGATGAAAGACTTGGTAGCAAAAGAGATGAAAGACTTGGTAGCAAAAGAAAAGATGTAGATTAGCCACTTTTAGAAAAACCCAAATAGCCTTCCTATCTTTCTCTTATTTGGGAGAGATTCCCCAAATTTGTCTTAGGATTTATCACTTCTATTATTATCTTCAATCTAGCAGTTAATGGAGACAGATAAAGAACTGGCAGAGAATTTATTTTCTGCGTCTCAGAATGGTTCTCTACTTGCTCTTTCATTAGTATTGGTATGAGTCTTCAACTTGCCAAGGGAGACGGTAAAGAATTAATGATTTTAACTGGTATTTACCTCATAATTCAAATTGTTGATATTCTTACTACTCTAGGATATGCCTATGTCTCTTTCACTTACTTTTGAGTAATAAACATACTAAATTTACTAATTACTAACAAACAAACAAATTCATTTTAATATTTTATAATTTCCTTTATTTGTTGTAATTTAATATATCTTTACATAACTTAGTTTTTACACCTTTTAATTATTGTAATATTCTTTCAAATCTTAGTGTTAAATAAATGTTTTAATAATACAATTCTTTATTTTTTTAAATTTTGAAGAGATAATAGTGATTTAATGAGAATCTTTTATTATAGATTTTAATCAGTTATAACTGCATCAAGATTTTGAGAAGAAATGAATCGTAAATCTATGGAATTTTAAATATTATAAATAATAAAATATCGCTTGATTAATAATAAATATTAATTTAAAGATCTTTTTAGATTTTTTTACTAATTTCAAATTATAATTGTAAAATAATAAGTAATAATTAATAAATAGCCTTAAAAAGAAAGAAAGAAATGAATAACACAAATTAGGATTTAGAAAATTCAACCATAAATAGAGTACCCATAGGTGGAATCACAGATGTTGAAGGTGCAAAATTAGTAGCTAGAAGACTGTTTGAAATGTATGATAAAAATGGTAGTGGTGAAATCACATCATCAGAAATAACTGGGATGATGTAAGATGCATACAAAGACATGGGAAAAGGTTTTAACCCAACAAAACCAGATACAGACACTTTTTTTAATGTAATGGATACTAATGGTGATGGAAGAGTAACCCTTCAAGATTTAGAAGCCCTTGCATTAAAATTTTTAGCTGGAGTTAATCCAAATAATATCTGAAACAAATAATTAATAATCTATAATACTATGAAAAAAATAATAAGATACTAAAAATAATAACGTAATTACAATAAAATAGAATATATTTTAAATCAATAAATAATTGAATCTAGAATGAATCTATGAATCAATCCAACAATTAATATTCTTTATTTACATCTCTACCTGTATATATAATTCAATTTAAATATATCTTCACTTTTATTTAGCTTTTCACTTTTATTTAATTGTTTCTCTTCAAGCCTTAATAAGCCTTAGAGTTTTTCAGAGATTAATTCTCAAATACTAATCCTAGAATTAAATGTTACTTTTTAAATGAAAAAATACATATTAAATGAGCATGTTTTAAAATATTCTGTAGCCTTTAGGAATAGCCTATTTGAAAAATTAAAATAATATAATTATTTTTGTAAAGTAGAATAATTATTTATTAATACAAGGAGGGATTAGAGGGAAGACAAATTTTAATAAATGAATAAAATAATAATATAAATAGTAATTTATGATTTAATAATAATAGAATTTTATTTCTAACATTTTTTCAATTTTGGGTTCAATTTTGTAATATTATCAAATCATTTATTTCTTAATTTAACCCATTCTTTTTAAAATTATAACTCTCAGACATACTTATTGGTTAAATAGTAACTCTTTATAGGTCTTGTTGAGTTAACAAAAATAAATCATTTGACTATCCTTGTGTAATACTGATTACTCGAATTTAGTCAAGTGTAAGAGTGCTACTTATAGACCATTCGCTTATCTAAATTAAATTATTTTATTTCTAATCATAGCATATAAGGATTTAGTTTTTCATTTCAAAACATTGTTACAAGCTCCCTTAAGTCAACTAAACAGATTAATTATCTACTAGTTACAGTTCAAATTCTAATCCTTGAACGGTAGGAGGTATTTTCTTATAATTACTTACTGAAGTAGAGAAAACTAGGATTATATAATCTGTTTGAATGATTACATCCTTTAGTGGTTTGATTTAATGTTCTCCTTAATAGACTAATGTGGGAGCAGTTTAAGTATCCTAATCTCTTAAATCATATCTATAAATTTACACAATTTCATTTTTTGTTGTGCTTGATTGGCTAGTAAAGATGATATTAAATACATTTTTCAATGGTGATTATTTTACAAGGACTACTCCTTCAGCATTAAAATCAGAGAATACAACAATTTTTTACAATGATTTTAAGTCTAAAACAAATAGATTATGATTACAGCTTAACAAATATAAATCTTAAACTAGAGGGTAAGATTAAGCAGGATTGCAATCTTATAATAATGAATGATCTAAATACTACAATTCATCAATTTAGATTAAATTTAGAACTTCATTTGTTTACGTCCACTTCACTTACAGAACATCTAAATCATTAACTATCAATTGATTATTCCAGCTATTTTTCAAAAACTTTAAATTTTACTACCCCAAAACATAATTTCCAATTAAGTTAAGAGAGTTTTTTCTATTATCATAAACCCTTATTGTACCTTCAGTATCTATAAATGCTAAAGTTCCATTCAGATGTTAATATATATAAGGGTTTACAGATACTTCATTAAATTGCGGATAATGAATTTTGTGAACTTAATTCAGCATGACATAAGTAAAAGAAAATAATAATGGTATACAAAGAATCATTATACCTAAGAATAATCTTTTCTTTTAAGCTTTTTTCTTGTTTCTTTATTCGTTGCTTTCATATGTGAAAGATTAATAATTGATGGATTTATCATTTAGCGTTTGTAAAGAATTCTCTTGTTCTATCATCTTTACTTACTTGCTTTCTAGCTTGTTTGAATGGTTAATTATACTAATTATATTTCAATTTTTATAAATAATTTTCTGAATTAAAAGTATGATCTAATTATTTTCTAAATCTTTTATACAAAGATTTAACTAGATTTCAATCAGATTTTTATAGATAATAAATAAATAAGTAAATTGTTGTCATTGTTGATTTTAGAGAATGTTTAACTTAATTTTTATTACTAAGCATGTATTTCTACAAAATAATGAGGGATTAAAAGGGTTTTAAATACTACTTTATAAATTTTTATTTTAAAATTTTAGATATTAAGATGAAGTTTTTATTAATTTTTAACAAGAATAAGAATAGATTAGTCCAAAATACTTTTAATTTTACATATTTAAGTGTGTTTAAGAGAGTAAAATTTTAATATCAATATAAATTGACTAAAATTGAGAAATATTAAACAATTAGATAAGTTATTTATTTATTAAGTTAATGAATTAAAATTATTAAATTAAGTATTAATTTAGTATATTTGAATATGATGTATGCATGTATGTATGCTTGTTTGTGATTTGGTCATTATAGAGGTTCAATTTTTCTTTTCTTTTGCTCTAAAAGAAATAAAACTTTAAATTTAATTATCAGCAATGCTTTAATAATAAAAAAGGATGATATAAATATTAAAAATTGAACAAAAAATTACTATTAATCTTTAATCTTTTATACAATAGGATCTTATCTATCATATCCTTCGACATAGGAATCACCAAATTTAGCTAAACTAGATTTTTTGTCTGAAAAATCAATTCTATTGATGAGTGTTTAAGCCTCTCTGGCTATACTTCTATATAAAAATTAATTTTCTTATAAGCATCTTTCTATAGTTTCATTAACTTCTTCAAGTTCATTAATTTTTAACCAAATACGTAGAATCTCTTTTTCTTCTTCGTTCTTGGATTCTTCAAATTATCTTTTCATTGATTTTTTACTTTAATTTTTATCATTTTTTTAGTTCTATAAATATATTTCTTAAAAGTTATTTCCAATGATGGCAACAGGTAATGACAAAAGCTATTTTAAGGAAAAAATATTAGCAGGAAATTCACAATTTGCTTGAAGTATTTATTTATTTACCAAAACTCCAAATATCAAAGAAATAGAGGCAATAATTTTGCCAAACAAAGTTTAAGGTATTAAATCACCATATCCTACAGTTGTGATAGTAATTACTGCCCACCAAACTGCTTCTGGTATATTCTCTATTTTTCTAATTATATGAAGATAATTAAGCTAAAAAACTCTTAAAAAAGAAATAAAAAAAAATATTTACGAGTTTGATTATCCTTTTTCAGCAAAGTACATAAAACTTGAAATTAAGATAATACAAATTATAGTTATGAATAGCAATATTGATAAAGCTTGAACACTCTATTTCACACCTGCTACTAATATCTTTTAAAAAATAATTAATTTTAAGCATAGATATTTATTATTAAAATATTTTTTTACATTAATGCCCCTATTAATAGAGGAGAATCTAAATACACGAATCAACCTTAAAGTAAATAAGGCTCTCAATATTTTTATTTAATCATCAAATTAAAAATCTAAATGGAAAGCAATTGCTTCGAAAACACTATAGAATAAAGCTAAATAATCAACTATTATATTAAATTCTAAAAGGGGATAAATACTCTAATATAGAAAAGATTTAACTTACAGAAGAAATAATCTTTATAAGCTTGTATTCCTTTTTTAAAGGCATCGCAACTATATATTTGTAAGCATTTCCCTATGAAAAAAATGATAGCACTATACTAATTGAAATACTCCCTTTTGGATAAAGAATTTAATTAAATATTTAACCTCTGTTATATTTAAATATTACCAGTAATGCTATTCTCCTATTGGTAAAGATTATTCTGTTGATAATATCATCAGTACTACATCAGTAATAGAAATCAAAAGCATGAAAATCAATATTCTCTTTGACTATATTTTAAAAATAAAGATAAAATAAATTCAGCTGTCTATGATAACTTAAAGAGTTACTAATTTAGAATACTCAGCATCAAATAACGTTAAATATATTTTCATTTTTAATTTCTCTTTAGGTGTTAAATTTTTGTAAAGATTTTTAACTTCATGCTCAATATCTTCTTCTCTTAGTTTTGCTTTAGTTTTTAAATTCTCTGATTGTTCTGAATCATTATCATCTTAAATGTCTTCATCCTCTTCATTTTCTTCTTCCTTTTCTCCGCCTTTTTTATACCCATTATTTTTTCTTTCAGTTTCTTCTTCAAATTCCTATTCTGATTTTTATCTTCTTTCCTTTTTTAAATTCTGGTTATCGTTTATCTCTTTCTTTGATGACATCTTTTTATTCATTATAGGTATTTCCCCATCTAATTTCTCTAAAGAATTAATAGACTTTTAATTTCCTATTAGATTTCTGACTATATCTTCTTCACTTTACTAGTTTAATTAAAACTACTTTTGTGTGTCTCCTCTTTCACTCTATTTCAGCTCATTTATGCTTTTATTTTATATTCACAAATTATTAGATCACATAATATAAGTTATGTTGAGATAAAGTTTCAAATCAATCAATTGCACTTACTTTTAACCTTTCTTATACATAAATTTAAAGTAAATCATGATATTTCTTAGGTGCACTTAAATAATTGTTTACTAATCAATGGAAGACTTTAATTAACTGGCTCTATTACTGGGCTTGCTATATCTATTCTATTGATCATTGGCATTAAATCTAAATCATCTAATTAAAATATGTAGTAATAATTTAAGTTTATCTATATCCTCTCTTTGAATTAACATACATACTCTTTTAATCTAAAATGGTTTTCTCCTTATTATTCGCTCCATTTTTATTCATCCCATTAATCATTTTAAGTGTGATCTGTTTATGATTAGATTTAATAATATTTTACTCCTATCTTAATTTTTTGAAATTTTTAAAATCAATTCACTTTTTTTTTTTTACAAAAATTAAGGTAAATTTAATAATGTTATACAAAAGTATATGTTTTTTAAAAGATTAAGTGTTTGTTATTATAGAAAATTAGAATTTGATTGATAATCTTAGTTAATATTTTGTGATTAAATGAAATCGATTTATCTTAGTGAAATAAGAACTTCTATAAATATTTTATTTTAGAATTTTATTAACACAAAATGAAAGTGTGAGATTTCAATCAAAATTACTAATATATAGAGGAGTATTTATTTAATAAAGATATAAATTAGATTAAGAAATAGAGAAAAATAAATTTAATACGTAGATACATACATACTCAAATCATTCAATCATAATCTCTAATGATTTTAGATTTTATTTATTATTTAATATTATCTTTCTTATAATCACTTTTCTCCTATTTTAATAGCAATTAAGGACTTTTCTTGTTGATAAAGACCTTGGCCATCTTTAAGTTCTTTTAAATAAGAACTTAGAATCTTTAAGTGAAGCTTTAATTCTTAAAAGATATTTTATTTTCTTTATTAGCTATTTAGTCAATTATTTTCATAGCTTAAGACCTTCTTTTTTAGAAAAAAGCTTATTTTTCTTAGGTAGTTCTAATATTAGCTTCTTTTGGGGTTTCTAAGTACATTTATTGAAGTGAGAGATATCTAGTTGAGAAATAGTAAGACTCCTAAGGTTTTTGTAATATTTTTGTTTAAATAACAAATTTATTTTTTTAATTTGATTTAATAGTTATGGGAGTAAGAAATTGAGGAATATTTCAATCATCGGGAAATCTTTAAAGAATTATTATATTTTATCAAAAGAATAATTTATAAATATCATTCTGATTATTGAATATTATCATCTGATAATAAATTAACCAAAGAATTTTTTTGTTTTTAATTAAAATAGATGATTAATTATTTACCTATTAAAAGAATTATTACAAAGAGAAGAAATATATTAATCTTTCTTTTCTGGTTAAATTAGTAAAATAGACAACAATATTAAAAATAATTAATTTTATATTTTGCCAAAGTAATCTGAACTTATCTATTACTTTCTGTTATAAGTAATAAACTATTAAATAATTACCATTTCGAGCAATTAGAATAAGTATTTTGAAACAAAAAGAATAATTGATTAGATAGGCCTTCTCATTTACCATGAATAAAAAGTGAAGAAAGATAAAAATCTGTCTTGATAAAAGATTAAAAAAGTAATAATATAGTTTAAAGTTAAAAAAACAAATAAGAATTTATTTAAAATCATTTGATATAATTCGAGAAAGTAAATCATTTTATTATGAAAATTCCATTTCGAATAACTTTTTTCTAAAAATCTAGCTGATTTGTATTTTCTTCTTCAAATTATTCTAAATCTTAGAAAGAAATGTGCTCTGAAAACTCATTTTCAACTGATAATTTAACATTTGTATTTCCTTAGTTTAGTTAATCTGTTTAAAAAGTATTACTCTAAAATTTAGCAAATGATTCTGCAGCACTTTATAGTCTATCTCTCTAATTAGGTACTTATCCTGATAGATCTTTAGGAGTTTGTATAATTTTAGATTTTACAGTTTTATTTTGAGAATCTTGAGATGACTTAAGTAATTTATTTTCAGGATTAGGGACTTTCCAAGATACTCCTCTGTTGTATCTTATTTAAGTTTATGTTTATGTTTACTAAGTATAATATCCTAATGCTTTCTATTAACTATCATAATAGAAGCTTAAAAGTTTTTTAGATCTTACTATATCTTTTAAAAGAGCCCAATTTTTATTCATCTTATAGAAGTTTCTTTTTTCAAAACTTCTACTGACTATTGATCTTCTTAGGATTTTTGAAAAGCTTAGCATCAACTTTCTAATGAAACTGTATTGATTATAGCGAATCAAATGGATTAAAAATAGATATACAACATTTGAAAATAATGCAACATTAGCTACTATAGCAAGGACAATAGAGATGATTTAAATAACACTAATGCTTGTATTAATGTTAATTAAACAGAAGAATATTGTGAGGATAGCAGTTGTTTAGGATTAAAGATCTAGTTGATTAAAGATGTGATATTAGAAAGGTTTGTTCTATGTTTAATATTTCATGTAGAAAATAATAGTGATGGAAATAATCATACTTGAGATGACATTACTCTAATTAAATGTGTTTATGATTATGTAGACAATGATCTTTTACCACATCTTTATGAGCTCCCAGTAGTAGAAGCTTTCCTTATATTCAGAAAAATAAAAACCATAGTTTAAATATACTTCTATTTTAAGCAAATTTTATCTATGCTACTTTAAATTTCTATATATCTGAACGGGTATTAATAGGATTATGATCAAAACTGGAAGAGAGAATAAAAGATTATAGAAGAGATACTAACTATCATAGCATTCAAATTGAACATCGAGCAAGACATAAGAAGTCTCATTAATAACTCTACAAGATAATGTCCCAAAGGTTTATTGTATTAAACTAGTATAGAACATATAGTAGAATTAGAAGGCACCCGATATTAATGTATTTTTTTATCTCTTAATGTACTTAGTTTTTCTCAAAAAGAGAAAGATTATTAAGAGAATAATTAGGTAAATAACAGGTGTTAAAATACTCCATAATAGCCTTAAATACACTATCTTAATATGATCTGATAATCCACTCTTCTTAAAAAGGCAATCAAGCGAATAATAAGTGGTTTCTATAGTATTACCAAAGAAGAAGAGGATTTTTTAAATCTCATCAGGAAGCCTAATATTGAAATTCTAAACGATACTTATCAATTAGAAATAGCTGATTAATATCTTAATAATAACTTGGGTTTTTTCACCTTCATTGAGTGAGCTAGAAACATGAATGATCTCTGCTCTTTTGAGATAAATAGCTTTTAATTTCATCATTTTTTCATGCTAATTATCTATGATTTAGTAGAGGATGTATAAAATAAATATTACTCCTATAACACCGGGCAATAAGTATTAATTCAAGCTAAAGAAGACTTCCCCACAAATTGAACATTCATACCTGTTTTTCTTACCATAAGTATGATCTTTCCATTAAAGATTGTTGTAATCACAGCTTTCACATAAAGGGCCAGTACTCCCTATTGAACATCCATTTACTGAATTAATTTAAGTACACTTTTATGGATTATTTTCACAATATTATAAGTAATCAGTTTCCCCATCTCTCCAATATCTCTCTTAAGGGATGATCTTATTTCCATAGCATTAACTAGAACCTTTAGGGCAAGGTTTACATTAGTTTTACAGATTATTTGAATAAGGGTCCTACAGTGAATAAGAATTCTCTTCACATTCAAGACACTCATAGTATTCTGAACTAACTCTTTTAATAACTTCTCCTGGTTTACAATCTCTGAATTTAATTTATAAGTTTAAGCTAATAAATTAAGCAGTAATTTAAGAATTGTTTGGTATTGGAAAAGTAAATTTAGATTATATTTTAATAGTCTAAATTGGTAATTCTTAATTATTCTATTTAAAAGTTAAGATTTTATTATAACCAATATTAGTCAAGCATGTTTCGAATTAGAAGAGATTCTATAGCTCTTTATAGCTACTGTTTTCTACATCCTTTTGAACAATAACATTATTATTATCCTCTGTTTATAAATTGAATAATTAATATGTTTATAATTCATTAAATATATCTGCAGAGAATTTATTCTGATGTGTTAGCATGACTATATTACCGTCCTCTCCGTATAATTAAAATTAAATTTTTGTTTTCTATTAATTCAAGCTGCTCACTACATCATCTAAACTAGTGAGCACTTTTAAATGAGTAGGATTTGATCCGTAATTACTTCCGAATATATCTGCTTAGTTGTTTATTATCTGATTAAGATCTTATTTTAAAAATGTGGGATATTTAATTTGATTGTTATATCTAATACCTCCACCAATTTTAGCTGAGTTAAATAATATTTTACTATCCTTCAAACTTAAATCTGAATCTTATATATAAACTCCCCCTCCATATTTCCCTGCTTTATTAAATAAAATATCAACATTTACTAATTAACAACTTTCTGTATAGTTTAAATGGATACCAGCCCCGTTTTATAAACATTGATTGTGATAAATTTAAGAATCTTTTATTATTATTTTTTATACATTTTCAATAAGGACTCCTCCATTATTAGCCTTAGTAAGATCTAAATTCACTATGCTATTCAACTCATAGGCAGTGAAATTGGAATCAATTTTTTTTCCATTTAAATCACTAGTATGGATTCCCAAAAAATAACTACCTAAGTTAGTATTATTAGATTTAATTTATAATAGAAGGAAATTAGAATTCAATATTTCAATATTCTTTTTCTTAATAACTTTACTTTGATCATTACTTAATAAATCAATTTTATTCTCATTATCGATGAAATTTAAAACCTTTGCATAGAATTGAGAGTTTTATATTTTAATGAAAGGATACTTTATTGAATCATTTTCTGTAAATGAAATATTTTCAAAATAAGCAATTGTCAATGCTGAAATAATCTCTATGCATGGATTTAAAGATTTAGTAATTTAAAAACTTCTAAATTCAATTTCTTTCTCTTCCACTAAAATTAGCATTTCATCAAAGGTTGTTTTTGAAAACGATTTCAAATCCTCTATGATTAATTTTGAATTTTTTGAGATAATTATTGAATTAATATTGTCTGTTATATCATAGGAATAAGTATTATTATAACTTAGGAAGGAAATCAAATTACAATTATCCATTCTAATGCTTTAAATTACAGTCTATTTTATGGCATATTGTATAATTATTAATGATTAAACTATTCTCTGATCCAATTGTTGAAGTATTCTTCCTCCATTAGTAACATTTACTATATTGCTCTTTTATTGTATGCATTAAATTAAATTAATTGATTTTAGCGATATCTCATTAGCCTTTTCTATTTTAAAAAGAATACCTACAGTCGATTGGCTTATGTTAAAGCTATTTACTTAAAGAAGTTATAAATTATTGTAAATATGGATTAGTGTTTAAGAGAACTTTAAATTTTTGATTGTTATGTCTTTAATTATAATATTTTGACTATCGCTAATTAAGAATAAATCCTTTTAAAGTACCTTAAGTCCTTTAAATTAAAAGTCAATTTAATTTAAAATCACTAAATTAGAATTTATAAATTCAAATATATATTTTTAGATATTATTGAATTGTTCTTTATCAGAATCTATTATAAATTGTAATTTAACATTATCAAAAACAATCTTTGCTACATTTGTGAGCTTCAAGTAAGATAGATAGTGAACTTCAAGTGTGATATCTTTCAATTAGAATAAAAGTAAATCTTGCATAATGTAAGGTTAATTCAAAACCAAAATACCATTTTATAATTTCAAAGATTCTACATTATGTAAAATAATATTTGGGTTTTATAGTAAGGAAATCTTAGACTAATTGATATCCACATCTATGTAGATTTTCTTTTTTGCATGGTTTTCATCTACTTCTATGCTTGAAGGAATGAATAGCTCTTTAGTAGGCTTATTAGGATTGATCTCTCCTTAAGTCATTTTAATAATAACTTTTATTTCATCCTCATTAATAAGTGAATTGATAATATCTATATACTGCATCTTTTACTGCCATTTGTACTCATAATCCTTGATGTATAGTGTGCAATCATCTTTATACTATGTCAAAACTTAATTATTTTATGATACAAAGTATTGTTGGTCATTTTAGTAAACTATTTCAAAGGCATGTTTAGTGTCAGCACCAAGTATAATTAGTTAATTACTAGTGCTTTCTTCATCTAATTTCATTATTGTGGGTACAATAAAATTTTAGAATTATTTTATTAATCTTAATCTTTAATTAGTTGTTTTGTACTTTATGTATAGATTAAAAATGTATATTCCTTACGAATCCTAAATTAGTAAGGTACTTAAATCTTTAGATATAAATATGTTTGAGATTTAAATGAGAATACTTTCTTAAATGAATCCTATTGCTTCAAGAGTTTGTGAGTAAAAAGTAACCTATGTTGCACTATGTACAGCAATTATTTTAGATTCTAAAATTTTTAGATATGATGTTCGGGTTGTGTGTAAAGGAGAAGACACGACAGTTTAAAATTTATCATTTTTATCCTTTTTAATTAAATAAATCCTGTTGACTGTAGTTGCATAGTATTAGATATTTGAAGATACAATTAGATCTAAATTTGTTATTTATTCTTAAAAGTTAACATAATTTTATGGGTTAAATTGTATTTAGTCCTCTACAATTTATAATTCGGTAAGGTCATTATATTATGTTCCGATTAAAAAATACTGTTTTGAATTTGAATAGTATGCTTTAGAACATGTGATTTTCATTTTATACATTTATGTTTCCATTTTTAAATTATTCATTACGTTAATAAGAATAATATTTTTTTCTTAATTTGGAATTTAGAGGAGGAGAAAATCATTAGTACCTTTTGTATTTTAGGTAATTTCTTGAATATCAGTTACTGTTTCGCTTGACTCATAAACTAAAACCTCTTGGAATTGCATGGATCTAAGATTATTTCGGAGATTAAAAAGCTGGTTTGTTTTGTAATTAAAGTAATAAATATTATTTGAAAGTAGGAAAATATTGCATCTGAAATCCATGACCAAATATTTTTCAAACAGAATAGTGCTTGTTAAATCAGTAGTATTGAATTTAAAGATAACTATTTAGCATTAATAAAAGTATCCATACACGTCAAGACCAAATTAAAATATTTTATGGAGAGTTTTTAAGAATTGAAGCTCCTATTTATCATTAAAGCTATTGTAAAGATTATTCATAATAATCTTATTTTGTTAAGAATCGAGCATTTCTATTGTTAAGTGTTCATAATTCATATATATTATTTACTTTTTCTCCTAGTCATACAAATTCCTATTTTACAGTTGATATTAGTTGTATTGGAGTCTATTACTAGGAGTAGAAGGAAATATATCTGAAATGTCAATCGAAACAATTCTTTTTGATCCTTACTCCTCTATTTAGACAATCATATAATTGTAATATTAGTTTAATCCTATTATGGTATCTTCTTTATTAGAAAAACTGAACATTATTGTCCCATCAATTAAGCTAATTATTTACTGATCAGTTACTAAAATTTATTTCTCTTCGTAATAGCCTACCATATAAAATGGTTCTTTTCCATATCCTGTTTAAATAGTTTTCTACTCGCCAGTAGTTAGGTCTATAATCTTAGCATACATAATACTCTAGCCTTACTCAACTTCTTTTATTTCTATATAAAAGTAATTAGTATCAGTAGATATATCACGCGAAGACTATTTATAGAATATTGAAGTTGTGTTGAAAACAACTTCTAGGTTGTCTCTATATGGTAATTTTACACTTACTATCTTTTCATCTGTTTTTAAAAAAATATAAGGAGCTGTTTTGAAGTAAAAACAATGAAAATTATCAATTGATGTAGATGATATTTTTTTCAAAACCTTAAGGGAGGGTAGTTCAACTATCAAACAATAATTATCTAAAAAGCCTGGTTAAAATACAGCTTAATTTTCCAACTCGGGAATATTAAATAATGTGAATCTTGGTTAATATATCGAAGTCAGTTGGCTTGGAATGCTACCTAAATTACAATACTTATTAGTTTTTGTATCAAAACAGACTAATTAATCTTATTTAATTTCGCCAAAATATGTATATCTTCTATTCTCGTAAACTATTGGCCAAAAACCCTTTATTCCTATAATTTAATCATTCAAAAATATCTCATTAGTGAGATATTTATATATACCAAATTTTGTGCAAGCTAGGATTGGATGTAAAGATAATAAAGAACATTGTAATTAGCTGGCAGAAAGTTAATTAATATATAAAGGGGTAGAGAATCCATTAGAAGAATCATATACATAAACAGTATAAGGAACATCTCTAATAATTAACAATTTTTAAAAGTTTTCATTCCAGTATAGGTTATCACCTTTTTAAAATGTTTAAGGAATTGTGGATAAGTAGGAAAAAGTGTCGAGAGAGTAGATTTTTATTTCAATTATTCCACTTTAGGAGTCTAATTCTGATTGAAAAAATAAATTTTAAGAGAAGCTCATAGCTCTCATACTGTTATCAGAAATATATATTCCTCCTTTCTAACTGTATAAATCAGGGATATTTTGGAGTGAATACAAATTTGAATTATCAGAATAGAAATATCTCTGGGAAGACTAAAGAAATTTAGTATAATAAAAGCCTAATCTATTTTTGAAGCTAAAGAAAATATGAAGCTAGTTAAAATTATTAGGCAAGATAATATCAAATAAAGATTGGTCTCCTCCACATGACTAGAAACCATCTTATTAAGTTTTAACATTGCAATAAGCAGTTGTTCCATAATCTGTTTAACTATTAACAACAAATGAGCCATTGAATAAATTGTATTAAATAGATATCCTCTTTAAAAAGTATGTTGGTAATTAAAATATCTTTCTATATATGAGGAAGATTGCACCTTTTTCTTATACATATTTCAAGCCCTCAAACTTAAAATATGAATAGATATTACGGTCTCTAAAGTCTTCATAAGGATCTAATTAGCTTTAACTTCCTGTTGCAAGATTTATAAAGAATACTCTTATATTACTCCTATCCCTATTATAAGAAATATTTGCTCTATCAGTTATGAAATAAATTATTGATTTATCTGTTAAATATCCAAATTCAACCAGTTACGGTTATTCAAAATCTTTTAAGTCAACATTTTAAAAAGAAACCAATTAAGTGTTTATATTTTCAAACTTTGTTATCCTAATGTATTAAATAAAGTTATCTTAGAACTTAGATATTTAAGCAATAGAATATTCAGAATAAAAATATGTTTAATAAATTTCATTAAAATCTTGAGAAAATATCTTATTATTATCTTCGTAGACATTAGTGTCAAATTTGTATTCTTAGTATTATTTTATCATTATTGCAAAAATATTTTCATTAAAACTATTTAAAGAAAATAAATATTCTCCTACATAGGTATTATCGAGTTATTATTTGTAAAAAGTAAAATTTATGCCATCGATCTTCATAATAGAACCGTTTTTGTATCTGCAAATGACTCCATTCTGAGTAGAAAATCCAGGAAAGATTTCTTCAAATTAGGCATACATGATATATGAGCTTACTCTTTCGATAAATTCTCTTTTAATATTACTTGAATTGAAAAGATCGTTTTGTTTAAGAGTATAGTAGTCATGAGAGAGAGTTTAATCAGATAATATTACAATTATTTTCTTCCTTTCTGTATCGAGAAAGCTAGAAGTAGTAAGGTATGTATCAGAGCTTTTAAACAAAAAGAATCTATTAGATAACAAAATATTTCCATTTTTATAATCGATTTAAGTAATAGAATATCCTTATTAATCAAATAATTAAGTTATAATAAAATTGTAACCGTTTTCACTATCTTCAAGCGCGTCAAATCTGCTAACCTTTCCAGAAGCTGTCATTAACTGTGATTAAGAGGTGAATTCCTTATATTAATTAAAGGTAATGTAAGGCAGCTAATTAGGAAATTGTAGAAGAGGAATCTTAGTCATCTGTTTACCATGAATGATATATAAGTAATATTAATTAATTGATGTGAAGAAAAAAGTGTTTTCTACATTGTAGGTATTATACAATTAAATTAATTCATAAACTTTTTGTGCATTCTAGTCCAGATATATGAAGAACAGATTATGAGATTGCATTAAAACTATTAAATTCTAGCCTTCCAACAGGGAAATTACACTTTCTTGATATGATATTGATTAATTTGAAAGATTTGATAAAAGAATTACCTTATAAAAATATTTAATTTCTTTACCAAGGTAATAGTTCTAGATATCTGATATCTTAATTTACTGAGTATTAATTGATAGACAGTAAATTGCGGATTTAAAGGAAAAGAGAAATCCAAATTAAAAATTGGATCTATCAATTATTAAGAAACCTTCTGGGGAAATTTAGTATTTTTGAATCTAAGAATTGTATATGAGTTTCATAAGTTAGATTATGTTTGTTTACTTTCTTAAAATATAAATATTATTATCTATTTCACTCATAACGATGTCATCTTGATAAATTGGGACATTTTCTTAGAATGTAACTACATATTAATTACTATCAGTGATGCTTTTTATTTTAATTTTTTCATCTTTCTACTCAGCCTGTAGCTATGTAATATTAATAAGTGTAATCTTTAATTTATCAGAAACGATTATTTACCCTGATTAAGGGAAGTATGCGTACTAATTAATTGTCTCCTAATTTGATAGAATAATATAACTATCTAATAGAATTATTTTAAACATATTGATATCCTTATCAGTTTAATTTTAAATTTTAAAAATGGAAAGAGTTATTGCACTATACTCGCTGTCTAGACTTAAATAATACAATCTCTATGTTAAGCTATCAAACCATAAGAATTTATCATTTTTAAATTATTCAAGAATTTCTTATTAGAAAGGTACGATGCAAATTAATCTCTACTTATTGATGTTATAGACCCAAACATTTTTGTTTGTAAATATTAAGATATTGAAATCAATCATAAAAGCATTTCTAATATTTTCATTTTCTTTACTAATAAGATTAATAAGCTAAAACTATTATTTCATTTCTCTTGAATTAGCTTACTCATCATAAACAATTACTTACTTGCTACTTAAGGCGATAACAAAATTTTGATATTATAATACTTACTTTATATTATCAGTAAATTAAGAATAGGGATTAAATTATTAAATTGAGCAAAAATGTTATTATACGCATAAATTTCGAGTGTCATCATGATAGTACATAGGAGGACACGAATAAGATTGCTAAATTTTTATTGGTTGGGACTATTTATAAAAAACTAATCCCAAAGGATCCTTAATCTTATTCTATTTAATATCTTTAAAAATGCATTAATCGTCTGTAGATCGAGTAAACTAATCCTCGCAAGAAAAGCATTAACTTTCACTGAGGCATTTTGAGCAAAATGGAATTGTGCAAGGTACACATCTTTTTTTTAATACATCATAGTACGAAGAATCTGAGCATTCTGTTACTTGTGATATGCAGCTTCCATCTAGATTTCTTCCTATTAAACAGTCTTAACAAAATTAATAAGAACACTATTAGCAATTAGTATCACAATATGAACATTTAAGAGTAGGATAATCTAAAAAATAATTATTTGGACAGGTTTTTAAAGTATCAACATTAGGAACTATAATAATTATTTCAGATTTAACCATGCTAAAGGTATCATATTATAGTATTAATACTATAATTTTTATGAAAAAGCCTATATCTTTTAATAAATAATTCATTTTCAATCTATTTATTTCTTGTTTATTAATATTAAAGTATAATATTAAATATTATGGATGTGTTAAAATTTATTAAAAATACCCCAAACTTTTAAACTCTATGATTAATTCAATTTGGCAATTTATTTTATGGACATTATCTGGAAATATTACCAATTACAAAATGAATCTAAGATTTTTCATTTCAATTAAACATCCACAATCTTTCTTTTAACTAAAAGCCTTATTTTTTGAGTTAAATTATCTTTAAAATAAAAAAGAAAAGCCTGTTAAATATGTAATTTTCTAGACCATAAACTTTTTTGTCTTTCTGATTTGTTTGTATTTACCTTAGGATAAACAAGTTCTAAAAATTATCATATAAATACTAACTTGAAAATATAAAATAAAATCTAACCTAATCCTAAGAAAATAAAATTTACAGCTTAGAAAATATAAAATTTAAGGTAATAAATGAGAAAATTCTATTTGATAGTTTCATATTATTTAATAATTAATTAATCAAAACTATTTTATTTTAGTAAAGAAATAAATTTTTAAGAACTAACTCTTGAATAAACACACTTAAATTAGAGTTCTCTTTTTATTTACTTGATTTCAAAATTTATTCAAAAATATTTAATTTTAACCACAATAAGTAATCGATATTTATTTTACCTTTTAAATTCTCTCTCAATATAATTATTGATTTTTTAAGGAGGTTGTTTAGAGGGTAGACAAAAATTTTGTTATTGGAACCCATTTTTTATTTTTTTGAGGAGATTTTAATTTAGAAAACTATGTCCTTTTTAGAGTTATTTATAAAATTTGATTTCATTCAAAAATGAATGAGAATTTTTTTTTTGTGTAGAAAGTTTTTAAAAATTTTTCTTTGAATTAAAAAAATTTGAAATTTACATTCAAAAATAAATGAATATTTTTTAATTTTCTATTCAAAAAATAATCAAGGTAATTTAAAAATGACCATCCCAAAAATCTAATAAAATTTTCAAACATAGGCTGTGGGCAGTTTTGTGTTTCAGAACCTAAACAATTAGCAACATTATCTTTTATTTTATTATGCCTATATTTTTAAATGCAGTTTTTAAGCTCAACCCTTTATTTTTAATCATATTTAACTTTTTAGATTTTATGAATTAAATTAAAATTACAAAATAGGTAGAATAGATTTTATAATAAAACATTATTTCTTCAAAATCTTGGATGAATCAAGTAAGTTTTGGACTATTTCCTAATCAGATATCAGAATTTTGCCAATATCTGGAGAAAGTAAGTTTCCTAAGGTTATTCGAAACAGACTCTAATGTGAATAGGGAATCTGAGAAGAAAGGAAAGAGAAAAAATCAGGAGTGTGTCCTAATTACCTAAAGTGATAGGGTTATATATATTTAAGGACCATTCATTTGAATTAAAGGAAAGATATTTTATGATAATTAAGAGTAAACATGAAAATAATTTAAGATAACGAAAATACCTACATTTTATAGAGTCTAATATTATATATGTGCTACTTAATTATTACTTTATAAAAATAATTTAATATAATTGATGTAGGTTGTAACATTATAATAAAATTTAAAGATTTAAAACTAAATAAGAAGGTAGGTAGGTAGGTTTAAGTTAAAAGATAATGCCTTGATTAATTCTATATATAAGTAAAAGTTTAAATAAAAAACCTTGTAAATTTGTTAATAAACCATTTAAAATTCAGTTTAAAAAATGAAATTTGAAAGTGCTTAACTACTTGATATATTGATCGTGTTTAAAATTATGGTAGGGATTGTTTAAAAATAGTGATGCTATACTATATATTATTTTATAATATTAAAAATTGTCTTAATTAAGGTTACACAAAAGCACTCGGTAAAATGAACATTCTAATTAAAATAAGCTATAAGTATAGAGAGAAGAGAAAAGGAGTAGGAAATTAATAATAACTTAAGGCATACAAATATTAATAGGTAAAATACAATATAATTTTATATAATACTGAATAATTTGATTAATCAGGATAGTGTGTGAGTGTGTGTTTGAGAGTGTGAATGTTTCCTATAAATTAGTGTTTATTAAATATTTCAGCAAAATGTTTAGACTTAACCTTATTTAATTAGATTTATAATAGGATAAAACTATTATAAATGGAGAAATTGTTAAAAGAATTCAGTGTTTTGTTTTCTATTTTCAAATTTTAATTTGCATCTTTCTTTAACTCCTACTATTTTTTATCTTTTGGAGGGAGATTTATTTTTCTTTTTTTATTTTTAATTGAATTTAATTAGTGGTCAATAAATTTAATCATTTGATTTCAATTTCATTATAATTCTATCTCTACTCTTAATTAAATATCAGCTGTTCTTCCTTTACAAAATTTTTGCTGTCTATATTTTCATTTTTTAATAGATTTAAAGGAGTGCTGTCATGACTTATGTAAGAAGAGTATCTAATTTAAACCTCTTAATAAAGCTATGCTTCTTTGCTTCCGTCTTCAAAATAATCTTCTTCGCGAGAATGAGACGATGAAGTTGATGAAGATTCGTCATCTTATTCACAAATAATATTTTAATCTTCAGCAATTTCTGAAACTAAATGCAAATAATTATTTGAACATTCTCTTTTAAGTAAACAATCCTCACCCTCAAATAAGAAGTTTGATTTCTCAAATTCCCTTAATTATTCAGTAAAACCGTGATTAGGACAAGCAATTTCACGTCTATCCGACACATACTTTATAGTCTGATCAAAAGTCCATTCATACATTCTCATGAAAAAGACACAGACAAGAGTAGCTGATCTTGATTTACCTTAAGCGCAATGAACAAATACTTTATTTTGAGGGTCTTCTAATGCTTCAGTCAAGAATCTGTAACCTTTTTCAAAATGAGTATAAATATTAACTTCATCAAGATCTTCAATAGATACTTTGCAATACTTAACATCAAGACAATTAGAATTTTCAAAGTAATTTTCAACTTCTTAAGTCATATTTAGGACATGAGTAATTTTTGTATCCTTGAAAATCTCTTCACTAGATGCATGCTTCCAATTGCCATAGAAGAAACGTCCATAAAAAACTTCATTTGGGTAAACAAGAGTGGTAGAATGATTAAGCTTTTATAAGTATGAATTCATAAAGGGATATTTCCTAAAGAATGTTTAACAATCTCCTTTGAAGAATTGAAGTTCTTTTATCTTGTTTAACTTCATTACAGTCTAGAAAGTGATAGCCATCTTCCATGCTTTAGCTTCAGGTGTTTCTAGTATGCTTTGATTGTCATAAAGATCATTTTCTATTGAATGAGTGAAGAATTTTTCATTTACTTTATGCATTCCTCCATTCAATAGATTATCCATCTTTATATCTGGGTTATCTTAAAAGTATTAATTCACTTAATTATCAAAAAGCTTTACGAATTCATTATTTTTTGTGCTATTTAGTACAATAAAATTGTAGAAACGCATACGCTTCGAAAAGAGATCCTCCTTAGGTTTAGGAAGCATCTTTTGAATTTCAATGAGCTTGATATTCTCAGGCCCTCTAAGGAGCATTTCAGCAATATCAGGGTAATCTGTTATCTTAATTACATTTTCTCCTAAAAAAGGATATTGATTATCCTTTCCTGTAAAATCATAGATGATGAAGCTATTCTTAACCTTATTTTAAACAGCTCTCAGGATCATATTATACAACATAGAATAGTCAATAAAGGTAATCTCTTAAGGCTTGTGAAAACCTGAGTTAGTTCTTCTTAAAGTCATCTTTCTCTCAAATTAGCTGCTTTTTCTAACTTGAGCAGGAGTAAGTCCAGTGTCATTCATTTCTTTCCTCTCTTTATGCCAATTTTAAATATCCTTAACCTTTTTAATTTATCTTATAAAAATGTAGTTTTAAAAATAAACTATCTTTCTTTCTTTCTTTTTTTTATTATTTCTAGTTGTTGTTTCTCTTCTTCTTCTACTGCTTTAATTGTTTATGGTTAAAAAGATAATTTTTTTTGTTTTTTGATCGAATTATAATCACAAACATTTAAAACCCCAATAATTATTCTTTTGATAGTCATCTACTAACTCATCAATTATTTTTTTTTGATGGGATCTGGAATTAGATAGATCATCAACTTTATTAAATCAGCTTTAGTTATTTTCTTAGCTTGAATGCGGATTCATTTCTTTCTTCAGGTAATTTAATTGTGGGGAAAACTAGAAGAAGAAGAAAAACAACAACCAAAACTATACCTTTTGCTATAAAATAACTTTTTAGTGAAATTTATGATTCCTTTTTAGATGAATTTTACTCATTTAAACAAAAAAAAATAAAGGTCTAACCAAAATTTTCTGATTTTTCCCCAATTTATAAAATACTTAATAACTTAATTAAAAAACTGTAATCTTTATAATTTCTCAAACAATTTTCCTTTTTTGCTTTTTGGTTCATAAAACAAGCAAAAACTGCATAATAAATTGTAGATTACAATCTCAAAATAACGTACTATTGATTTAAAAATCTACATTTAAAATTAATAATTTATTAATTGCAATTTAGAAATAGTTTTCTTTCAATCAGCTTAAATTTAAACAATTATTTAAATTTGGAGAATACTTGAATGTTTGAAGATTTAATAAATATAGAGGAAAAATATTAAAAATCGATAGTGATTTATGCAATTATAGAAAATTTATATCAATTTTGAGAAAAGCAAAAATGGTATTTCCATACCCTAATAAAAGATTTGATCATGTATCCTACTCTCATAATAATATTTTTGAAAATGTAGATTTATATAAAATTACTCTACTTTATTATTAAAAGCTTATAATATAGTGTAGTGATCAGATAAAGGTATTTTTAACAATATTTTAAGAAATGTTGCTTAATCTAATAAACTATAAATAGCAATGGCTAATTAGTAGAAATGAATATTTGGTAATAGAGTAGATGCGAACAAATAGTAAAATTTAGTATAAAACAACATAATATTGTTGAAAGTATGTGGCGGGCATATAATATACAAAATAAGTTGATTATTGATATAAAAATTAATCTAAATAATAATAGATAGACAGCTAAATTAATCAGATTATAGTACAAGAAATTTATTAATTGTCTAAGTTAGTTATTAAGAAATAGCGTTCAAGGAATTGAAACAAAGGTTTTCGTTATCTCAAATATTTATTTCCTTTTCTTTTTTTTTGGATGGTTAAATTAAGGGTGAGTAAACTATTTTTGGATAAATCATTATTATTGTTTATCTTGTTATTTTAACCTTTTGGTTTTTTCACTTTTTATAATACTGATCGTATTCCCTATTATACTTCTCCTTCAATTCTTATAATTCAACATCTTATAAATAATCTTACTCTTCATCATCTTCGGGATCATCGATAAAGATAATACTATTTTTACCCATCATGCTACCCATAGTTAAAAATGCAACACTACTCTTGCGATTTACGCCATTGTTTGTTGCTCTTGGCGTTTGATTGTATTTATAGAATTGGGGTTTTATTTGAGAGAAATTTAATGATGCAATTCCTAATTTTCCTTAACTCTTTAAAATTTAATTTCTATCATTTCCTAAGGACCCACTCTTTATTCCTTTATTTACTAGAGGCTATTTGATACCATTTTCTACATTATAGGCAAATGGACGATTTTATTCTAAAATTTAATCATCCTTATTATTCCATTCTAATTGTTGTTTCGTTTCATATTCTTTATCAAATGGAGAAGGATTGTCATTATTATCTAAAAATGATTAAGACTATTCAGATTCTTTTTCTGTTATTTTAGACATAGCTTTTATAATATTCAAAAAGATATTAAAATATTTTAACTACTTAATTTAATTTTTATAGAGAGAACAAACAGTATTATTGTAAGTTTAATTATTACGAATTTTATCAGAAAGATGGTCACCATGTTAATGCTATTAATGTTTATTCTAATCCTTTAAATGTTATAGGATAGCCTATTCTGTATCTTATTCAGTTTAAATAATTTCACTCTATTACTATCTTTTTGCTAAAAGCAATCCAACTACTCCCCATAAACTCCAAAACATCAATAATATCATACCATTTCTGCTTTCAGGATCTCTGCTTATTTAATTTACGAAACCATAAATAAAAGGGGATGGTAGATATCCTAGGAGATTGTGGAATAATGAGGCTTAAGAATTTGCAAAAGCTCTAAAATTTTTAGGAACTGAGTGAAGCATAAGACCTGTTACTGCTGGCATCAGAGCTCCTCCAAAAAAGAACAAAAACCACAATAATACTATTACGGCTCTAAAATCATTTATGTAAGGTATTGGGATGGCAAAGCAAGATGCCAAAATGCCATGAACTAAACATAAATTTAACACATTCTTCCCTGCATATCCTCCAACTTTATCTAATGCAATGCCACCTTATTTAGGATATTAATAAAAAATTAGTTTAATTTAATGATAATTATGTCTCTAACAATCTATTTATACTTTTAACTTATTTGTTTTAAGAAAAGAATATATTTTCTATCTTAAAAGAAAGATTACTAAAGTATTTTAGATTTAATTTAGAAATTTAATAAATCTTTACCAAAAAGAACACCCATAGTAGGGGCTGTGATAGAAATTATTGAAAATCCTGTAAAAACGGTTTTTTAATCAACTTTAAGAATTGTTCTCATATAATCTGAAATCCAAAATTATATCCCTGTTACTACGAAGTAAAGTGAAGCTAAAGTTAGCATAGAATAAAGAAACATTTTATTAGAAAAAAGCTAGTTTAAACTAGACATATAAGTATGAGATCTCTTTAATTGCAATACTGGTTCAATTGATAAGCGATGAATAGACGATCTTCCTTAAAAAGAAGTAGGAGGATTCGTATTATTTGCTAAATGCTTTTATGATGCCGACTTTTATATTTTCTTTCCATTGATAGTTTCTGATTCATTCATTTGAACATCTATGTCTGCAGATTTGAATGCAATGAGGCAAATTGCACATGGGATTAGTAGAACGATTTATGTGATAAAGGAATATTGCCACTAATATTTTTAAAAAAAATAGCATAAGATGTTAGTTAAATTCAAGAACAATTTAAACTTTCATTAAATAACAAATTTACATTTCCAAAAAATTTAACGAAGAGTGAGGTAGCTATATAACCTAGAAAAACACCTAGAGGAACGCCTAATTATAAGAAAGTAAGCCATAAAGTTTATTTAGTGCCTCCATGTAGCTGAATTTCATTACAAATAAAATAATTAATGCATCAAAAAGTAATGTAATGTTTAATTCTTTTCATAATATAGATGCTTCATTAAATAAAAGAAATGAAATTTAACATTATAAATTCTTACATCTACCCAAACAGGGAAGAAAACTACCAAAAATACTTAAAAGAACCCAACTAAAGTTCTGGAAAGCCCTAGTAAAATAATCCTATCAGAAACTAAGAAGAGCAGCAAGCTTAAAATGTAAGCGATAATGACACCAAAAATTAATTTTTTAGTACCAACCATCATAAAAGCTTGAGAGGCTGCTACCGAGCCCAAAAGTAGACCTGCATAAACAACTGATCCCAATAACCCTAATTCAAAATCCGATATTTTCAAATCCAATTTTATTTCCTTTGATGCTGCTGGAACTATGCCATGATCGAAATTAACTAAAATATTTGTGATGAAGCATATCATATAGAGTATACTAACATTAAAACTTGGGGGATGTAAAATATTCCCACTTTATGTCTTTTGCATATCTCTACCACTCTAAAATATTTCCTATTTAACCTTCTAATAATCTTAAACTTTATTCTTTTTTGACACTAACTAACTGTAGTTCTCCCTACTTGCCTTTAAAGCTTTATTATTTTTGAAAATTGATTAATAATTAAAAAAGTTTATATCAAAATTGATTTTTTTGGCTTATCTCTAGTAGTTAGTTATTAATTGTAAAATCTAGATAACTCTTATTTTATTCTATGATTTTTCTTTATTCATAATTATTTTCTTTGGAGCCATCACTTACTACTTAAAATGTTAAACTCAAGTTCTAAAAGTAATCAATAAATACTTATACTTTCATGGTTGAATAATCTTGTAAAATCTTTGTATCTATCATTACACTTTTTTTCAAATTATTTTGGAAAAAATCATATCTATTCTAACAAAAATGAAGAAATATATGACAATTTGTAAATTCTGTGATTAAAAACATCTCTAAATCTATCTGCTTGATTAATACTTATATTCAGTAAAATTAAAATTCAATTAAATTATATTAATTAGGTATTTTATCTAACTAGAATTCTATTAATTTTATTTTAAATAAAAGATGATATAAATTGATTGAAAGTCATAGAATTCAACAAATATTATTGTTCAATAATTCACTTTAAAATTATAAATTAATTTTAAAAAGTGAAAAACTTCGTTCTATCTATTATAATAAGGGAAAGAGTATGTATTTTCATTAATTTAGGAAGAAATAGTGTAATTTCTATAAATTTAAATGTTATCTTCTATCAAAGCACTTTTATATGATTAAATTAGTATTTAATTCTTAACTAATTAGAAATAAATTAAATATTTCAATTATTAGATTCACTAATCTTTTTAAGGAAAATAAATCCTTTTTTAATGGTAAGAATATTTTTTAATTTTAGTAGACATTTTCTTTTGTTTTAACCTTTTTTGAATTTAAATATTTTTAGAAAAAAGTTTTTAGTTTTCAAATATTAAATCAAGGATAGATCCTAAAATGAGTACAAATGAGTTTAGAATAAATATTGAAAAAATAAAAATAAAAGAAGAGAAATGAATGAATGATTTATCTTTAAATTAAATAGTAAGAAGATGCTATGTTGTAAAATATATTTATACTTAGTTTAAAATATATAAATATAAATGGATAACAAACATAATCTTAATACAATTCAATTATAATATTTAACTTAAGAATTTAATTTAATCAATTAATTAATGATTAATAAATTCATTTTTTCATTTATTTTTTATAGTTAATAACTTAAGGATAATAAATAGAGGAGGGAGATAGAGAAATTTAAATGGAGGTAAATAAGAGGATAAATGAGATGCAAGGATTAAAGCTTGTGAGATTTCGTTTATATTATTATATATTAATTTATGATTGGTAGGTAGTTAGTGAAATTACTTTTCTTAAAATAAATTAAAGTGAGCTATCATCAGATTAAATAGATTAGAATATTTCTAGTGAAGAGTTAATGATGATATTTATTAATTGATTGATAGAATGATTGTATTTACATCAAAATTAATGCTTTATTCTATATAGAGTTGTGTTTTATTAATTAAAAATTTTGGATAATTTAAATGAATGTTTATTCAATAAATAAGAATAGATTAATTGATTGGTTGGTTAATTATTTTTTGTAAACGAAGTTTGTGAATTATTTTCGCCGTAATCTATCTATCTATCTAATTGTTTATTAAGGAATCAAGCTCTAATAGATTGCAACACCTTTCATTCTTTAGAAGATTTATAATTTTATCATAATAGGGATTTTCTCTATCTGTATCATAATAGTAATTATTATATAATTAGTTTCTTATGTTTCTTTAATAGATTTATTTCTTTATATGAATTATTTTTATTTGACATTCTGACTATTTCATCATATAATTTTAAGGAATTAAATAAATTTAGGTAGTTTTGTTTTTTAAATAATAATTAGAAAATGAAATTTTAAATCATCTGATTAATTTTATCAAGTTCCCTCTATTTCATTTTATTTTACTTTTCTATGATTTTATTAATTCTTCTTTATCTTATTCTTCTTCTTCTTCTTCATCATCATCGCTTTCATTTATCTCATCTACAAAGAAATCGTCGATATCTTATTTGCAATTCTCTTAAATCTTTTCTTTACCTAAATCTTTGCTGCTATTGCATTCTAAATCAGATGTTTTTGTTAATTTATCATCTTCATCATCATTACCCTCTTATTATTATAAATTATCTTCATCTGATTAATCTTAAGAAGTGCTAATATTAATAAATTAATGTAAATTAAAATTGAATAAATCTTATGATTAATTCATTTCCTCTAATAATTTTTTGTTTTTTTGTTCACTAATCCTACTTGACCCATTTTTTTAATTTAGCTCATAAAAATTTAAAAAATATTACATTTCTTAAGTTAGAATCTAATCTCTTTATGTTGGATAAGAATGAATAACACCATTTGGCTGATTCAAGTTAAATCCTCTCAAAAAATTGGTATTTGATGGAGAGAAAGTAAATGCTTATTGAGATTAAATAGGGGATTTATTAGGATCAAATTTTAGTTCAAAACTATTTGATCTCCTCAAACTGAAGTGATTTTCTAAAGAGGACTAACGATTTCTACAGGCTATAGAAGTAGCTTTAGTTTGAGGGGACAGGAAGAAAACAGGATCTATGTATTCGTTAGCGTTATCATCTACATGTAAACTACTGTGTTAATCTTCATTTCCAGTAAACTTATTAATTGAGTATTAAGACTTGGTAATATGACTATTAGCATTATTGTTATTCTTTATGCTTATTGGTTATTTATTAAGTAAGTTGTGATGAATATTTTGATGGTATTATCTTGCTGCTTGTTCATATAAATTTTTTTCAAAGCGATAATGCCTTTCTTCTTCAAAGAAATCATGATTCATTAATGAAGATGTATCAATTCTATTACTAGGATTTTCTTCAAGTGTTTCCTCTATGAATTTCTTAAAATTATATAGATAGGAAGAATTTGTATTCTGTTCGATTGCTTAACATATACGAGATATCTCTTTTTCTTACCAAAAAGCATCAGTATCTGCAGAAATTAGAAGGGAGTATAAATCATCTTTAGAATTCTTTTCAAATTCATCGCAGAAAGGATAAAACCCAAACATTGAAGAGAAGAGTGTAACACCGAATGAAAAGACATCATTTTTAAATAAATCTAACTAAAAAAGATGATCATTGATTCTATTGAAGTCTCTATACTCTTTATAAATTTCAACTATTTCTGGAGATTGATAAGTGAAATCAGTACGCTTCATATCGAAACGCTAACTACCACAGTGCTCAAAATCACACAATTTAGCACTAGCTGTAGAAGAAAAATAGAGCATATTTTCTGGTTTTAAGTCATTGTGGGACAATTAGTAAGTTGTATGGACTTCTTCTAGTCCAGTAAGAATATCATAAAATATGCCAGGAAAACAATTATAAAAGGAATTTTTAAATTAAGATGATGAATAAATCTAGTTGATGCCAGATCCCACCAAATTTTAGTGAAAGTTATTAATTTAATATTCTTTCTTGTTGAGAAGATATTTGTAGTGATGATGAGGATGAGTTTCATAAACCCTTTTATTGAAATAAGTAATTAAATCACAAGTAGCTTCCTCCATCACTAAACAGCAATTGCGAGGATGCTCATCTGGGAAAATTTATGCTTATTTCTTTGAATTTAAGAGAGGAAGTTCCAAATCATGCTCTAGAGAATAGGCTTAAATGATATAAGGGTGACCATTAAATTTCTATAAAATGAAAAATTCCTTACCTAACTTATCACATTCGGAATTGCATTCTTAAGAATTATTTTAATGGAAAGAGGTTTTTAATACAATATTTTTTATTTCTGGCTATTGACTACAATTGTTTTGCTGCATATTGACTGCTAACGAGTAAATTGAGCATGATGAGCCTTAAGTGATTAATTTTGCATTATGAGAATTCTATACAATTTCTTCATTTAATTGATTAATATATGAATTATTTAATGTTGAATCATTTTAATATGATTCACTGTATGAATCTTCAAATTCATTTTCCTTTTCATCTTATAATTCTTCATCTTTATCATTACTATTAGATTCGTTATCCTCTTCATCTTCTTCGTCATTTTTTTAAATTAAACTGCTTTTAATTTATTTCTTTTCATTTACTTCATTATCTTTGTCATCTTCTTTTTCCGAAGGAACTTAAATTTCATCAATTTCTTCTTCTTTTTCTTCATACAGGATATTACGAGGCTTTTATATTTACTATTACTCATTTCTTTTAGTACTAGAGGTAGAAGAAGGAGCAGGAGGCCTGGTAAAGTAATAGCTTTCAAAGAAATTTTAAGTAGAAGAACAACTGATTGAAGATGTATTTAGTGAGGATTGAGATGTATTATGGTGAGTCGTATTCTCTTCAAAGCATTCTGTGTTATGCATACATTCTCTCATTCTGGAAGGCTTGGCGTGGCGGCAGCAGGACAAAATAGAAGGCTAATTTTAACTAACTATTGTCTTATTTTTAGCTGATGAAAGTGAAGACGAGGTTGTTGTTTGTGAAGAATCAGAAGAAGATTGATTAGCTGTTTTTGAATTGCTTAAATCTTAATTTTAACAAATAAACATTTCAAATTGATTGCCAACCATATTCTTAGAATTAGTCTTATGGTTTATTGAAGAATATTTTATTTCTTCTTCTTCTTCAAATTCGTTTATCTCTGACATCTTTCTATTACTTTCCTTGTACTGCTGCTGCTGGTACACCTGCTCCATACTCACTATTTAATTATTCCCTTAATAATTGATTTCCTGAAACAAAACTTTATGATATAGTTTTGGCAGATCTTTTTATGAGTAAAGACGGGGTGTTTATGCTATAAGATTTTGTGCTGCCTTCAGATTCTTAATATGATTTTCTTGCCTTGTCTATTAAACTCGTATGCTTTCGCCCTTGTTGTCAATTAATATATTTTCCCTGTTTTGTACAAATAGTAAGAATACTTCTTAATAATATGCTAATGTTTTTGTTTTTTTCTTCTTTTTGAGAAAAAAAATTAATAACTCAAAAAAAAAGCATAAATCCCTTGTTCTAATTATTTATATACACTCCTCTATTTTTCACTTCCTCGCTATATATTAGCAGAACTTATTATTATTTTTCTCTCCAAATTCTTCTTTATAACTCTTTTATTTTTCTTTTCTGCCCTGATACCCTCTATATATATTCTTTTCAGCTATTTACTCTAAAAAAAGCAAAAACTGAGTGATTGGTTAAATGATAATGAGTTTAAATTTCATTTTTTGACTACTATTAATCATTCCCGCTTAATAGAAAATTTTCATTATTGTTTGCATTACTTTGCTGAATTAGGAATAATCTATAACGCACACCGACTGACTATCAAACAATTTGAACGGTTCTTTTTAGTGTAGGATATAATGAATTTTTAACTTTTCTTCTTTGTTATTATTTGCATTAAATTATTGAATGATCATTAGATGTTTGATGATTAATAAGCCAGTATATTAATAATACCTATTAGTAATATAGAAATAATCACAATAACTGGATTCACTTTCAAGAAGTGGATACAGAGGAGATTTTTTATCCCTAAAATTTAAAGATTTAAAATTACTAATATAAGATTTTTATCCTCTGTTTAAATTTAAAATATTTGGTAGAGAGTAATTTCCCAAATCAATAATTTTGTGTTGATTTAATTTCACAAAATGTAAAAATCTATCTGATAGAATTAATATCTCATCTAATTTTCAATTGTAAGAAAAGATAAGAAGGAAGAATTTGTTATAATAGTTATTATTTAGTAATAACATTTAATTTTAGTGTTGATAGAATTATCATAATTGGTTTTGATTGATTGTTTTTATATTTTCTTAGAAGCCTCTAGAAGATTAATTATAGTATAAAGAAAGAGTACATAAAAATTAATTTAAGGTTCGAAAAATTAAATGAAGAAAAGCTAAGAAATAATTAGAATGCTAAAATTAATTAATAATGAAATTTAATTATGTTAAAGATTATCAAATTACTCAAAAAATGCACTTACTTTATTAAGGTTATCATCAAGATATTTAATTTGTTTTATTCATAAAGTAGATATAGAGTAATAGAATGTATTCATAAAAATTTATTTATTGAGGAGGGAGATAGTGAAGAGTAATAGAAGAAAATAAACTTATTCGGATTTGGTTTGTTTCTGATGATGAAGAAATCTTTATTAGAAATGAATTAATATTACAACAAAGATTTAATTAAAAATTGGAAGAGTTGACAAAGATATTAAGTAAAAGTAATAAATTATTAGCGATAGTATAAATATTATTAAGATAGTATTTTTTATAAGTATTGTTTACAAAGTTTATTATTAGGAGTAAGATTTAATTACAGAAAGAAGGATGATTGATTGATTGATTATTAGTGGATTTAAATTTAAATATTTATTTCATTGTTGATATATAGTATTTTGAAGGAAATTTGAATTCGATTTAATCTTAACATTTTCTTTGTAAATACACATTACTTCTAAATTCTATAAAGATGCATATTTCATGCAACCTTCGCCATGTTTTAAATCGTTTTTCCACATACCTGAATAGATATCTCCGTTTTTATAATAATATTGGCCAAATCCCCATTTTTTGTCTTATTAAAATTAACCAATGTATCTCTCATTATTGGAATAAAACATTATTCCCTACCCACAGATTGAATTATGGTTGAAATTGCCTTCATAGTAATCTCCATTTGAGAAAATATATCTACCAATACCAGTGCGCTTACTATTTTAATAATAACCAACAAAACTGTCTCCGTTGCTATAGAATTCATAGGCTCTACCATGCTTATCATCTTAGCTCATTTGGTGAATAAAAATACCATTTTACTTGCAAGTCGTAATTAATTTAGGGAATTACAAATTCTCAAATTAGAGGTTATTAAATTCAAACTACTTCAAATGTTTAAGATTTTTTGGTCTACTCGAAAATCCTCTTTCAATGATTAATTAATTTTTTTCAGTCTCGTATTTGATTAATTCTTAATAGGATTTCTATTAAGCTTATTTCTTTTATGCATCTTTATTGGAGAATGCCTTTAAAGTAGATTTATTATCACTTTTAATGAGATCTAAGGTCGAATAGGGGTTAGGTTGAGGGACAAATAAACTCATAGGGCTCTATTAATTTGATTAATCACCTGAGGAAGTAATTGATCTTTTTAGTTTTGAGATAAAATTTATTATAGGCTTTTTCTATCCAATCTCTTCAAATTCCTCTTTAATTTTTAGCTTTCTTTTAAAAGAATTGCCTCTAGGTTATAAGTGATTTAATCCGATTAGTTTCTTATTAGTAGGATGTTGGAGTTAGGTAGAGTTATTTTAAGGAGATACAATTGATTTAGAGAGTTTTAATCTACGGATTGTATAGTTTTCTGTTTTAATTCTTCTTTCAGATGACATTTTTATTTATAATTTGACAGATACTTTAGTAATAATAGTAAATTGAACTTTTATATTATATTCAGAAAGTTAAGTAATTTAATTTTATTAATATTTTTATCTATTAAAATTTGATTATCTAGATGTATTTTAAATCCAAATATTGGCATAAATTATATGATCTCAATAATTAGTTTTTTCAATCAAACCTTACTCTTATTTCATCTCAATAATAGAGCTTATTTATTTCTGTTGCAATTAGTTTAAATAAAAAAATGATTTGAGTATTTGATGATAGTAAATAATTTAAAAATTTATTTTAAAAGCTAATACATTTTACTAAAATAAGTTCAAAATAACAAAATTATAGATATCCAATTAGCAAACTATCATAAAATAGACAAATAAATTTGTACTTAATTTTTGGAGGATTGCTAATAGAATTTATCAAATTCTTTTGGAAGAATAAATAAGAAGATTCGTAGATAGACAATATTAGAAACATATCTTTGTAACAAAATTTTTCTGATTTTAAAACAAAATATGATACAATAAATGACTTATTTACAATTCATAAACATATTTAATAGATAATAAAAATAGTTTTGTTTACAATAAATAATTTACAACTCTAATCACTAATTCATTTCACTTTCGAGCAAAGTATATCTCAAATAACAATTAAAACTTACAGAATAATTTTTGGTTCTTTTTTATAAAAATTCTGGCTATCTTTGAAAGATAATTTTATTTAAATTCGTCTTCCTGACTAAATTTTAATTTGTGCAATATTTTTTATCCAAAGATATGTAATTAAAGAATTTCGATAGCTCGAAATGCAAAAATACATTATATTTCCAAATTATTTATTAAAAAAAAGAATGATTAAATAGCATTACTCTCTCTCTGATTTATAAATAGTTTAGGTTCTATACTAGTATTTCCAATTATCTTTTAATTGGTTTAAATAGCTAAAAATATCTTGAAATTATTCTAACTTTATTTGTAAATTATTTAGGTAAATATTTTCAGAAACTTGATATTAAATAATCTCTGTTTGATTTCTTATTTCATTTTAGAAAGGAATGATACAAAAATTGTTTGTATTTTAAAATTATTAAAGATATGAATTAAGTTAGGATATTTTAAATATACTAGAAATATAAAGAAGTAAGTAATGTGATTATTTAATAATAGAGTTAATTTATAAAAACCAGTTAATTTCTGGTTTAATTTCTTTAATTTTTACTATTAATAGACAATTAATTAAAATTTGTATTGTATTTTACAACAGAAAAGTAGAATCCACATATTTGTTTAATTAATATCAAACCTTTTGTCTGATTAATTATTAAAAACTTTTTCATTATTTGATAGTGCGAAAAAAAGTAAATTCAACAATAAATTGAAGATTAAATATTTCTTTTGGAAATTATAAAAATGATTAAATCCAAAATGTATTTATAGAGGTTATTAGTATTTATAATAGCATCATTAATGAATTGCTTTGTGAATTGTGCGGATGAAATTAGTGTCGAAACATTTGAAAATTTAGTTGAATTAAAGAATCCTTCAAAATTACCCTACTTAAAATGTCATTCATTAGAAAAATAATAACTTTAATCTTATGACTATCCAGTAAGAAATCAAATTATTGTGGATGTTAAGAATCAAATAATATTGTATTTAAAAATGTATTCAATATAAAGATAAACTAATTTTAAATTTCAGCTTTAAATCTTTGACTATACAAGCGGAAATCTTTTAATACAAAGTGATTTAAATTATGGAAAGTCCATTAGTGTATTATATTATAATCCGCATAGATACATACTTGCACTCTATGAAGCTAAATTAAAAGATCCCGAATTGAAAACAGTATCAAAAGTATTTATATATAATTATTTTGAACAAAAAACTGGATTTCGCTCTTAAGATTCCAAATTGAATGAAATACCTAAATCTGATGATAATGATACTAATTAATTTCATCATGCAATTTTTAACTAACCTTACATCTGCAGAATTGATTTCAAAAATAATTTATTCATATGTGATGATTTCTTAAAAGTAAACTAAATCAAAAAGATTATTGTACCTTCAAATATTATTAATGGTCAGATATGTAATCCTTTTATCATTAGATTTGATAATTTTATTTTTATATTTTACTAGCTTAATTTATTAAAATATAGAAGAGTATTCTGACGAGATAATCAATATATTCGAGAAGGCAACATTAAAAGGGGAACCTATAGGTGAATATGTTGTAGGAACTAAAGATTTTTAATTAATAAATGATGGTATGAAGGGAAGAAGTTTTGAAATAGAAATTGACTGCTAAATGAGAGAGAGTTCTAACTTTGTTATAAATTATGAAGAGTCCTGTTTTATATGTATCAGCATTGGATACCTATAACTGAATGTGTATTCCTTTCTACCAAAACCTAAAGTAAAATAAGATAATAGGCTAGTGCAATATAGATTATTAAGATCAATATAATCAAATAGTATTTATAATCATAAAATACACTTTTTCAAAAATAGTATTCTTATTTCTATCAATAATATCATCTCTATTTATAATACTGATGTTGTTCTCTCAAATAAATAAGATCTTCCTCTTGGAGCACCATTGTAATCTAACACTGGAGAAATTATCTTTATCGATTCTGAAAACTAAACAGTATTAACTTATGCTTCTAATACATTTAAAAGGTGTTTATTTTTACAAAGAATTATTAACAATTTATAAATTTATATGATAATAATAATTTTAAGTTTTATATTTGAATTAATATAATTACGTTTTAATAAAATAAACAGAATATGGTTAAATGGTTATGTTGAGTTTAAGGAAATTGATTTATCTGAAATTGATGGAGAGATATTCTTCTTTTAAGCATTCTTAGATAAACCAACTGATTGTATTATTGTAGTGGGAAAGATGGTTTCTAAAATTGAAAAATACTTTGAATATTATGAATAATATGAATAAAATAGAACTTCAAATATATATCACTCTGGTGATGAGTCTAATTCTAGTAGATAGAGACATTAAGATTAAATTGAAATAGGTGATGATCAAGATGAAGATGAAGAAGATCTATCAACTTTAAAGTAAAAGTACATAGAATAAGAAAAGAAAGGGTACAAACTGTACGAAACATTTACATTGGGATTGCATAGAGCGACATTAGAAAAGAAATTTATATAAAGGAATGATTTTAGATGTTATGATTAGCAGAATTAAATTGAAATCATTCATATTGACACTCATCAGCATTTATATTATATGGTATCTCCTTGTTCTCATCTAATTGTTAATTACAATAAGCATTACAGTGAAGAACTTTACCATCACTACCAAGTCCACTAAAAGTTAGTGATCAAAACTCTGTCTGAGAAGGCTCTTAAAATTTAATATTATCTACTTAATAAAAAAGATATTGTTTCTCACAATCACTCATAGATAAAAATTGTCATTAATAATTAGGATTTATCAAATTCTATATAGAATTTCATTTCTCCTATCAACTCACTTCTAGATGTAAGGAATTTATTTAAATTATAATTTTATTGATGATATTTAATAATAATAATAAATTAGGTGTATATGATGATTGATGGAATCCTTATTTTAATTTATAAAGAAAATATAATAGTTCTAAGCTATGATTTAAATAAATATGATCTTGAACTTTATAATTTATCAAAAAAACTGTCTGTTAATATACCTTATAATTTTAGTAAATGTAAAAGAATTGATTTCTTTTCAGATAATCACGACGGGGTGTTATGGGCTATAGGATTAACTTTTAAAAAAAGCGAAAATGTCTTAAGTATCATCGATTTATCTAAAGTAAAAAGGAATATTATCGAATTCCCAATATAGATCTCTGTTAAAAAGAGCATGGGTTGCCATACAGGTGATTAAAAATATTTTGTAGATTTCTATACTTAGCATATCATCACTTATGGAAGATATAAACTCTGCATATTTAGAAGTAATTCAATATTTTTGTATTTGATAGCATATTCAAGTTTATTTAATGTTTAAAATAAATAGTTAATGGATCCTTAAAGAAAGAAATCCCTATAAATTCATAGATGAAAATAGAATTTAACATGCAAAATCATCTTCTTATTTTCATTTTGTAAAAAGGAGTAAAAGAAAATATTAAATATTTTGGAACAATGTATGATTATATCACTGATTCGTTTGAGAAAATGGAAAAAGAAGTACTGTCTCCCATTTCCTTGTCATAAGTTAGGATCATCATTATTGGCTATGCGATGAGTGAAAATTAAATTACATTTACTTGTACAGACATTGAGAATGATTACGTTTATTCATATACTCACCTGATTAATAAAAATTACTTTAAAAATAAAAAATAAGAAATAAACTTTTTTGAGAGAATCAAAAATACTAATGAATGTTCTTAAATTACCAATTCTTATTAAAGATATTTTGTTAAAAGCTACCTCTTTGAGGAATTTAATTATTTAGTCAATATTTTTTATGATTCGATTCATCTCTATTAAATTGTAAAGAGTCATAAAATCACATTCAGTGTAAATTTTAATTTTAAACATTTTAGATAATTTAATTTGCTTATATTTAATAAATTTAATTAGCTACTATATTGTTTACTCCCTGAAACTCTAGATGAAGGAAGTGTTAAGCCTTTTAGAAACTTTTTAGATCTAAAAATATTTTCTATTTTAATTTCAAGCTACTTTTGGTAGGATATCTCAGGAGAATACGATAATTTTAGGAATAACGACTAGCTCTTGATTTTAGTTATATTATTTCAAAATAGAATCACTATTTATCAGCTAGAATAAGACTATCCTCCCGAACTAATTGTTTATGCAACTTTCGATTAGGAAATCAATGAAATTATAGAATTAACTTCACCTGATAAATAAACCATAGTCTTAGTTGGTATTTATCTAATCATTTTATTGTTTACATTATACATTTTAACTTTTTTTAATTTAACATTATCAAGCAAGAAGCTAAAACAATCTTTACACATACAAATTTCTTTTAAGGAAAGGGTAATAAGCTTGTGTTGTAGACTGGGTTATATTAAACTAAGGTTTAAATATAAATAATAAATATGATGTTATTGAGAAAGCAAAGATAAACTATCTTTTCACCCATTTAAAAGAACCAAAATATTTCTACTTAAACCACAATCTAGTGGATATGCATGATAAGATATATTTTTCCTATTTTAACACTCTAGAGAATCTGTATCTCTATTACTATTCGAACTCAATTTTTAAAATGTCTCCTGATTTTTTTACAGAGTAAGATGGAAAAGATATCTTTACGATCCACTTTGAGAAATTTGAATATGAATTAAGTAATTTTTATGAATAAAATTTATTTTAAATATATTTTTGGTAAATTAATATAATTAGTTCAAAAGGAATTAGTGTTTAAAAACTCCAAATCAATCATTCTTAACAATTTTGAACTAACAATATAAAAGAATTGTAAAGTTTGCAAGGGGATTTCTATAGAAAATGCTTAATATGTTTAAATTTCGTAATATTTAAGACTTTATTTAATTTATTTATTTAATGAAAAATGTTTAATTTTAAAAAAAATTAGGGATTTTAAATTAAACTTTGACATGAATATTGATGGAGAATTTGATTATCCTGGAATCTACTACATTACAAAAGTATTCTCCTTTTTTAATTGCAATAAAGTCAAGATCTTTAATTTTTAAATGAATAATTCTACTTGGATGTCTATTAATAGCATTTTTCAATTTGAAAATGTCGAAAATATAATCATTACAGATTTTAAAGTTACAAACTCACAATATTAAGGCTATTTGATGAAATTCAAGAATATTATTTAAGTGCAAATCAATCATCTGATCTTCTAAGACAATAAAGAAATTGCTATTATTGATGTTGATAATATGTAGAATTAGAAGCAAGATACATTTTATGTCAACATCTACAATTTTATTTTCTAAAACTCAGTAAATCTATTAAATTATTTATTGTCAGTCAGATTCATTTATTTTTAATAACTATTTTATAGATAGTTGAAAGAAATGAATTTATTGTAACTCCATTGGTTTTTAGGTATGGTGGAAATATCACTCATAAAAATGTTGAAATCAATAAAAATATTTTCTAACAAAATATCAGTTATCTATACTCTTCTACACCTGATATCATATGTATCATAAAATCCTTTTTTAATGAAAATATCCTCATAAGATCTAAGCTGATTGATATTTAAAATGGAGAAGTCAAATTCGAAAAGCTCAAATTCACAAAGAACGTTTAGAATACATTTGTTGATCACAATTTTATTTACTAATATTAATAAACTACGATTTTATACCCAGTACTTCTATTGAAGAAAGCTACAATAACCTTCTAGTCATGTGAGTTTATAGATAATGTTATTTTTTTTATGCTGATATCTGCTGAAAATTCAAAAGTTAATATCGATTAAAGTAAATTTATAAAGAATTATTGCCGAAATTCTAATATAGGATGTTGTTTAAGCATTTAAGAATCTTCTTTATTTTTAATTCACTCCCTATTTTAAGAAAATCTTTCCTAAAGTGGTTCAGCAGGTAAATTGGCTAGATGTATAGGTGATGTCTAGATTTAGTAATTTATCCAATTTTTAATTTATAATCAAATTAATAACTTATAAATAATAAAAATAATGATAAGTAATGATTATAATATTATTATTACAATAGTGAAAGTTCATTTATGTCGAATAAAGCATAGTTCTATGGTGGAGCTTTGCTATTAGAATAGTGTTCACAAATTTAAATTTAAAAATCTATTTTTGCAAGAAATGAAGCTTTGATTGGAGGAGCAATACGTTACTTGCAATCTTATCCTTACAATTTTTTTAAAAATTATGATCAGAACGAGAATATAATTGAAATGAATGAAGCTTCTTTTTATGGATAGAATATAGGTTCATATATTAGAAATATTAAGGCAAAGCAAGTGTTTGTAAGGATTTACTAGTTTATTTTATTAATTATTTATTACTGACTTTATTGTTTAAAAAAGGAATAATATGTAAATTATAACGATTCTATGAGTGTGGTAGAAAAGTAGTTTAAAATGGAGGAGTTAGATGTAATAAGAATTTTTAATTGTACGAGGTAAGTAATTTACAAATTGTATTAAGTAAACACATAATAGAAGGATAATGAAATTACTTTAATAAATGAAATACTTTCATATGTTATTTCTTACTTTTATTTACTATTTACAGTGGAAGGCATTTATAGATTAATTGGGATCTGATTGACGAGGAAAGCGGAGGTTTAATTTAATCGGAAATTATTGAATTAAATGTAAAGCTAGTTTAGGAAATCGGAAGCACTGAAAAAGAATAAGAAATAATAAAATAGTATAATTTGGAGTAAACCATTATTAATCTTTACTTTAAATTTACTTTTTAGGAATTTAACCCAATTTTCTATTATAAATAGAACAATAAATCAAAATGCAAAAATCCTAAGTTACAAAAAAGCAGTTGAAGAAAGTAAATTCATTTAATTTAAAATTTTTTTAAGAATAACACACATTTTCTTTTGTAATATAGAAATGTTACAGATTGACATGAATTTAGTTGTCTAAGAAGAATCTAATCTCCTTCTTAAAATCACATTTCCTGATTTGCTTGTACCTAAAAATGAAGTTCAGTAAAGAAAGAAAAAAAGTAATTCTACTTATTTTTGACAGATACATTACATTCTAATTATATCAATTAAAATTTAGAGTTTATAGATGATTAAGAAAAAGAACTGATAGTAGAATTACCTATGGATATTGGAGGAGAGAATATTTTAATGTACCCGATGGAATTTTATTTTATATTGGAAATAAGACCCTGCTAATAAGGAGAGACCAAAATTATTTTGGATTCTAGAGAGGCAAAGTACTTTATCTGCCAAGAATGTTTAACAGGATCTTATTCAAAAGAAATGGCTCCAAATTAAAATACTTTATGCAAAAAATGTGATCCTTTAAAAGCAGAGTGTTATAAGAACTATCTATACACAAAGAGAGGGTAAATCAAAAATAATTTCTATTTCAAAATTAATGGGAATATAGCATTAGTATGAATTAATTTCTTATCAAAGAGTACGAATTTATTTACACATGAATTTCATTTTTAAGATAACAAATTTTAACATAAATTTAAGATTTGTACCAAAATCTTTATCAGACTTTATATTTACTTACATTAATTAAAATACTCTCAATGTAATTGAGAAATTTTTAATGTTCAAAATTGCTAGACTAAATTTTTAACCTGAAAAATTATCATAATAACTGAAGTGATAGATCATCTTTTATTTAATACATTATAAATGAAGGATTCTACATCAATTTACCTCCTTTTGAATTTAAAAAATGAAATTTGCTTGCTTATTAAGCAATAAAAATATTAATTTAACATTCCTACATACATACATACTTATTTTTATTATTTTATGGATAGATATTGGAGATATAATGAAACTATATTATAGTGTTCTCTTGCAGATAGCTGTATTGGAGGCGACGGACATGGTGATGAAGTAATCTTTTCTATTCTTATTGTTCCAGTATTTTTAAATTAGTGTATCGTTACAAAACATAAAATGAGAGAAGAAACATAAATTTTACAATTATATACTTTTTCAGCTTTATCAAGAAATGATTTAATTAAGAGCATAAAAGAAACTATTCATATCTTACAAGTTACTCTTTTAGTTTTTAAGAAGATAAAATAAAAATAGTTTTGTTAAGCTTATAAAAGAAAATATTCAATTAAATGAAGTATCTAGTTTATTTTTAAATTTATTTGAATAAAATTAGCTATGCTAAGAAGGTTACAGAGGAGCTTTATGTTAATCATGTGATTCAAATTTTAAAAGATCTTCCAAATAATATGTTCGATATGGGTTTGATAGATGTATGGAGTGCTCTTCAGTCATAGATAAAAGCATTATTTTATTTGTTCTCACTTTTCTATTTATCTCGTTTCTCTTAGTGATAGCCTACTCAAGTTTTACTAATAGTAGAAAGAAATTACAAAGTAAATACACTAATTTCTATTAAATTTTTAACATAAATCCTTATATTTGGACAGGAAAATTAATTGTATTAAAGTTAAAAAAGAAACTTTTCATTAAATTTATTAAAAAATAATTTGGAACATGTAACTTGATTTTTCGAGAATAGATTGATTAAGTTTTTCTTTTATTTTAAATAGTGGATTTTTAATACATACAAATATTTTGATTTAAAAATAAAAAGACATTTTATCACAATAAAGTTAGCTTTTAAATAATTCGAAACATCAAAATTTAAGTTTATCAAGTTTTATCTATTCATTTGCTTTTGTGTTAATTTATCTATTCCCAAATTTTTCAAATATTGTAAGATTTTTTCCTCTATTTAATTTTTAAAATTTGTAGTAGGTTCTTTGTTGTTTTAAAAAGATAATAATAAATTATTTACCTTAAAATAAGTAAGAACTTTCTTTATTAAATTATTATAGAATAGATAAATTGAGCAAATTTAAAATTTTGTATTGATTGTCTTTATTTTATTTATTTTAAGATTGGCAATTTAAAAATTGTCTTATTCTTCTTCTTATAATAATATAGGTAAGTACTTAATAAAGATGTGTCTTATTTCGATAGGAAACACAGCATATTCCCATTAATTAGTATTTATCGCGAAACTATTACTATCCTACATACCGGTAAAACAGATTTGAATTACATTTGATTTTCATACTACTTGTTAATTGTGATTTATTTCTCAGTTTTAATTGATGGATATAATGCTTTTAAAAAGTAAATGTGAAGATATTTAAAATTTTAATTAAAGGGAAAGTTTAGATAAGAATTTGAATTAATCGATAATGTTCATTAAATATATTTAATTAATTCAATAATCCCTTTTAGTTAATACTTAAAAATAATCGACTAGTAAATTCTAAAAATGGAAATATTTAATTCAGAATTTATCCATAAGAATTCAGAGATATTTTGAATGGTCGAGAAATGATGCACAACTAAGAAGGGATTGTAAAATCTAACTTTTTTTATTTGAAAATGTAATTAGATGATTTAGCTCTACCACAAATATGGATCTTATCTAGATACTCATATCTTTGTTATTTGGGATAAATTATCTGTAATATTTTCTGAGATGTCTTTCTCTCTTGAATGTATAATTGCAAAGGTATTTTAGGAATACGGATCTTTTTATCCAAATAGAATTGTGGTGACATCGATAGGTCCGCTGATAGTAATTTTGGTAATTCTTGGAATAACACAAATTTTATTCAAGAAAAAGGCGATACAAAAGCAATTGAAGGAATCGCTTAATACTCAACTTTTGCTTATGATCGGACTGTTCTATTCTTGCATAGCTCTGAATAAATTGCTTGAATGTCTGCATTCGATTCAAATTGAAGGGAAGAAATTTTCTTTGGCTGACACTTCAATAGAAGTAAGTGATGAGAACTACTAACTATTTCTCTCTTCTTACATCTCCGTTTTTGTTGTGTTTTGGTCCTTAATTGTCCCCGTTCTTATTTTATTCAGACTTCTTAAAATGAGAAATTCTCTCTTTAAGATCTCGGTGAACCTCAACTATGGGCTTCTATTTTAGGAATATAAGTAAATTTAATAAAAAGATATTATATATTTATTTAAATAGATTGGTGCTTTTGAAAAAGAAATAAGAAGCAATTTCTGAAGAAATAAGACTTTAATTTTCCTTTTTTTCTTCTATTCGTAAAAGATTACTTTTTGCAAAGATCGAAATATTTAATGGCTTATCTTAATTATGGTGTTTAGTAAAAAGCAGGGATTTATTGATATTAAGAGAAATTGTTTTAATTAAGAAATTGACTTACATTTTATCTTTGATTAATTTAATTTATCTCAATGCATGTTATATTCCATCTAAACCAAAATTTTTTTTATTATGAAAATGTTGTAGGCATAAATATTATTACTGGGAGTTTGTCAAGCTGTCTGTGAGAAATTTTATATTTTTTTTTGTGAATCTGAGTGGATCGGACTAATTGACAGAAGACGGCATTCTTATTATTGTGACTCTCACTCTCTATACTTGGGTAATGATGATAATTATGCCCTATTAGAGAAGGAGTCATAATTATGTTGACATAGCGATATCATGCTTGTCAATAACTACAGCATTTTTGACTACATTTGGTTATGATATTGAAGATAAAGAGAAAGGTCTCTATAGAATGTGTGAGATATTAATTGATATTTCAAATTTAGCACTCGTTATCTTTATCATCCATAGTATGAGAATACTTCCCTATTATAGAAGAAGAAGTAAAGCATAATTTGTTCACTCATGGAGAACTCTCAAACTATGGATGTATCTTAGGAAGAAAATATTACGTTACAATAAGCTACAAAATACAATGAAAAAATCCTCCTTTGATTATCTCCCTATATTCGAGAATATGTGTAATATTATTTAAATTTAAGCAACCTATTTCATCATGTATATTTTTCTCTTTTAAAAATAAAATAGAGAATGTGACTCCTATCTAATCTTTTACTTAGAATGGTAATTCTATCACTTTTAATCACCTGTTTTAAATATAAAACACACAGCTTCATAATCTAAAACTTTTTACTTTAGTTACTTTAAAAACTTTTACTAATTATTTTTTTTTGCCTTGTATTATGACAATAGGCTATAAATAAAGTGAAGAACAAGAAGAGAAATTTACTCTAGGTCAACCATTCTTAAACAATTTTGATGGATAGTTGTGAAAAGCTTGAATCTCTATAAGATTCTTAGACTGCTTGAAGTTAAGTAGAGAAGGAAACAAGAAAATCAAAGAACGATGAAATATTCATTCAAAAAGTAAGCCAGCGCAACACTTATGGATTTCAATAAATGTAAAAATTCTTTAATTAGAAGAATTCTGACAATAGTTTCAAAAATAAGCCAATAGAAATAGACATTAAAGCTAAAGTAGCCTATGATTATTCTGTTTTAAAATATATTAAAGTGTGTTTTATTTTATTTTTAAAAAATTTCTTCATTACTTTTTTACATGAATAATATTCTCCTAACCTACTGGACAAAATATATGCAAGACCTTTACTTTTTTTATGTATTTCTTTAATTGACAAAGGAAAATAAATTAAAGGTATCTATCTATCTAATTAATAGTATCTTCTTTCTACCTCTTTCTCGCTTTTCTTTTATAAGCACTTCCTATTTATTTTCTCTACCTTTTAATAAGTTATTAAAGTAACTTATTCTCAATAGATATCAGAATTTCTTCATTACTGTTGGTGCTGTTTCATCCTTTAAAATCTACCTTTTAAATTAATATATTTCCTTATTCAGTTTGAGAAAGAAAGGTATCATTTTTTTAGGGTAATAATTAAGCAATCAAAATTTGTGTAATCTAAAAGGATGTGATCTTTAATAATAAATTTTAACAAAACTGATTGTTTATTTATATTGATGATTAATTAAATTCCCAATAGCATCAAAATACTTTTTATTCAATATTATAATTGTTTAGTTTTTCACCTCCTTTTTTAAAGTTTTAAATATATTATTAATTCAACTTGAACATAGAGAGCTTCTTAGCAAAAAATAGGAATTTTAAATTTTGCTGTATACTAATTGTTAGATTTATAGGAATAATATAAACTTTTAGAAAGTGATCAAATTTTACGATGATAGTAACCTCTCCAAAATGAATAAAAAAATTTTGTAAAGACTTTCTTAAAATAACCACTAAGATACTTTGCCCTTAATTTTGATAGGGATTAATTCTAATTAAGATACTAAGAAAGAATATTTAATTATCTTTCTAAAATAGAAAAAACAAAAAATAAACAATAAAATAATAAGTAAAAGAATTTGAGCTAGGTGAGGGGATTGATTACTGATTTTGGAATTTGATTTTGAATTCTCAAAGTAGAGGAATAATTAAACACAGGATAATACAAAATACTTACATGTAATTATAAAACTATCAATTTATAAATTTATACACTAGGTATTTAGATTAAGATGTTAAGGGTTAGTAGAAGTTAAGATAGATATGTTACAATTTTATATTTAGCCATAAGGAAGTGGAAGTAGTTTTTTTAAAGATGCTTTGAACAAATTTTTTAGATTTTTGGTATTAATTAATTATAAAGGGTAGTCACTGTAAACTTAGACAAGCAAATCGAATTGATTAATTTTGAATGTTTTCTTGTAAAAACAGCAATAGCACTAATAGTAATTATTTTCTCAGTAGAAGTATATACAAGTGAAATCGATTACTGATATAGTATTAGCCTTGAGGAATGAAGTTTGAACTATTTACAATAGAATTAAAAAGGAGATAGATAGATGGATCGTTAAACTGAATAGAAATTTTTCATAAAAAGACAAATTTGATCAAATAAGCTCATTTGGAACATCAGTTACTTCCAAATCAGAATAGAAGTATTCATAAATTATCACTCTCAACTAAGTGACTTCATCTATGATTTTCTTTGTCTTAGCTCCATAGTCATTAATGTTTCCTTTAGCAATTTTTCTATCAAGTTCAATTTTTTGAATATTTTCTAAGAGCTAGAATTTGGATTCTATTTCTTATAAGGAGTGAATAGTAGTATTGAATTAATATTTCAAATCGATGCCTTTACAATTTTCCTTTACCAGCCTTAAATCTTGTAAAAAGGAAAAATCTTCCTCTAACTCTTTTTATTCCTCCTATTTCTTTACAAACTATTTAATCAGCAATGCTCTAGAAGCTTTTATCTATTGAATCATTTATTCATATTAAGATTTGAGAATTTAAGCTGCTGATTGTAAATTAGCAGGATGTTTGACAGTAGCACAATTTCCCATTTTTTTTTATTAAAGTATTTTATGTTTATATTAGTATTATATTTATGAAATTAATCTCTATGAGAGTAATCAATTGCAAGAGAAGGTATATTTATGTGTTTTTGTTTGTGTGTATGTGATATTAGTATTAATTAATATCTTGATACTTATTTTTAGTTTTTTTTTTTTTTACTTCTTTGTGTTTTAATTAATGTTTTTTTTAATTATATTTTTTCTTTGCTATGAACTATCAAACTTATAAAGATTTTTAGAATGTTTCCAATTTAACTTTCTTTAATAATTTATGATTTAAGTAGTTTTCAGAAAATAATCAAACAAAGCATAAAAATCAAAATCTATAGTAAGTCCTCTTATTTTTAATTAAAAAATCTTTAATCTTTTCTATTTGTTTCTTTTACTAATAATATATTTAGGATTAAGTGAGGATAAGAAAGTACCCTGATTTTTTTTAATCTGAAATAATACAATTCCCCAATTCTTTAGCAAATAATTAAGAGTTTACATCAGAAGCAATCAAATTGGAAGTGATTTTAGAAGATGATTTGTAAATTATTACAAAAAAATACATAGATTAAAAAATCCTTATTTAAGTACAGTTACATTGATTTAGATATACCTTTCATAATGAAAAGACTAAAGGAATCATAATAATAAGCCAAATAACATGCTCTAATTCAAATATAAACTTGATTTTACACTTATTGACAATTGAGGCGATCTCATGCTTTTCTTACAATTGTAATAGCAATAAAAAGAATCAAAATTATAAACATTATTCCTTTAGTTAATATTGATTAGTCTATTCTTGAATTATATCAAGAGAGCAATAGCAAATAGATCTTTATATAGATTTTTTACTTAGGCATGATTTCGATAATTGATTTTTACAAAGAATCTATATGGAGAGAAATTAAATTTTACACTGCTAATCTAATAAGTTTTTATTGATTATGAAAGAATTTTAATTGAATTCAGGTAGTTTTCTAAATGATAGTGTGCTGTAATCGGTATCAAATCTAATATTACCTTTATAATAATTACATAAAATAGTTTGCTGCTGAGAGTTTAGATGACATCCCCTTTCTTTGCTTGCTCTTATCTTAATTGTTTTCACATAAAATTCAATAATTAGTATCCTAAAAAGAATGTAAGAAGATATTTAAGAAACTAAATTATTTAAAAAAAATTATCTTGTAAAAGAAGTTTAGGATGTGAATAAGGAATTCCAACGAAGTAATCTTCATACTGATTTACTTATCTGATTATTTCTTATTCAAATTGCATTTACTTTGATATAAAATTACTTTGGCATTGGTTAATTAACAGATTTAGATATTGATTATAAATAAATCTTAAAGAAATAGTATATTATTATTCAGAGTTGATTTCTCCATCCATCCTTCAATTCTCCATAACTAATTCTTAATATATAACCTTTTTTAAAGATCAAAAGGCTGGGCTGTAGGTATTTTCGAAATTAAGCTTCCCATAAAAAAAGAAAATAATAAATTATTATTCGAGCACTGATTATTAGTCTGATTAATTATGAATTTAAAGTAAAATAGATCAGCGAATTATAATTAAATGTAAAGTATTTGAGAAGAGCTAGAGAATTTATTTTGTGGAAATTATTTAAGGAATTAATAATTAATAAAGGGACAGTACTCCCTCTATAGAATTCTACTCAAAGAATAAAATCTTTTTACTTAGAAAAAATTATTGAAAAGAAACTATGATAAGGTAAACTAAAATATGTATTGTTGTAGAATTTATATACCAAAGTGGAATTAACTATGGGATTGATTGCTAAAATTAAATTAACATATAAAAAGATAGACTGAAAGCTATATCCAATGTTTTTGTTATGTTTATTCTAATAAAAATGATGAAGTTTTTTGCTGCAATTTATGCAAAAAAAGAGAGATCATAATATAACATAACAATAAAAATTTGAAATAGAGTTATTTTAATTAATTCCTAATGTTCTTTCTCTTTAAAATAAAAATAGCTTCTCAATTAACTTTTCGATTTACCACTCTTAATTTTCTTCTCATCAACACATTTTTTTAATATTCATCTTTATTAAAATCTTCCTTCTTTACTCGATTAAATCTGATTATCATCTTATAAATAATTTGGAATGTTATAAGAGCTTTTAGTTACTCTCAGCTCCAGATTACAATAATGAATTGATGGATATATTATGGTAGAATCTACTACTAAGTTCATATTTATCATTTTTATATAATATTTATTAAAAATACCTGTATATAACTTTTTACTTTTTTCACTTCTAATTAATAGATTGATGGAATTAAATACTATTAAGATAAGTAAGTATTTCTCCATCCATTAATTTTATAAATTAAAAATAAATTAAAAGATTTAGTAAAGTAAAGAAAAAAGATCAGACTCAATAACTTAAATTATGTTTGAATGTATATATGTGCATTCTTACTTCTCTGATGATTATTTTGGTGGACTGACTAATAATTATTTATATATTTTTGAAATTTGCTTAAATAAAAATAGTTAAATTAAAATAAAAGTTTATCTTCCTAGTTATAGAGAAAATACCTAACTTTATATCTTTACTTTAAACAAAATATTATTATTCTTATTAACATTAGGATAGAAAAAGATACAATAGATAAAAAATTATTTAAAAATAGGTAGAAAAAAATGTTTGGAACAAATAAAGTTGTAGGATTTTTGGCTGTCATTTTTGTGAGCTATTTAATTCATTTTATAGGAGTACTATAAAAAACAGAAGAGTATTAGGAATAATACTCAAACTGTGAATATGTTAAGGCAGATTTTGACTTATTTGGATCTGAAGATTCTGTACTTTATTCCAAAGACATTTTGATTGGTTCCCATGCAAATATGCACAAAATCTTTTAAGATAATGTCCCTCTTGAAGCAGTATAGCAAGGAGGATTCTACGCCGTTTATGGAATTTCCACTGGCAAGTTTATTACTAAAAGAATTGAGATCAAAAATTATCCTAAGGAGATTTTCTTTATCCCTCATGGTATTTATCTTCGTTCTCCTGATCATTTGCATGCTATCAACCATTCCTTCTATAGTGGTGGTGAAAGAATTGAAACATACAAAATTACTTTAAATTAATCTGGAGAAGTAGTTCTAGAATTTGTTCACTCTACTTAAATGGAACCTAAATTTAATGGTATTACAAATGACCTCGTTTTTTTAACTCCTGAAAGATTTATCATCAGCGATTGGTAAGTCTTCCCTATTCCTTTAAAAGGAAAGAAAGAAATGCCTTTGTGGTAGATGGTAGGCACATACTTAGCTTGGATCATTAAATTGAAAACTACTAATCTTTGGGATTGCAAATATATTTAAGGAGGTGTTGCTACATGTAGTAAAGTTCGTAACTCTTAAGGCCTCATGGTAAATGGTATAGCTTTTGATGGAAAGGAGACTGTAGCAGCAGCTGATTCCCTTGATAGATCAGTAAAGATTTTTAAAATTAATAGCTAAAATAGCGAACTTGACCTTGTTTAATACTTATCTGTTGACTAAATGGCTGATAACATTAGCTACGATTTTATTTCTAAATAATTTATTGTTGGTGGTACCAATACTGTCTTTGAATATATTCGTTTAAATTCTAGAATCTCTGATGTTCAAGCCAACCCTACTCTTAAGTCTATTGTTCCTTACTAAGGTAAAATTCATACTCTAAGACTAAATCCTACCACAAAACAGTATGAAAGTTAACTCTTGTTCTCCTCTTCCACTACTGTTGTAGGATTAGCTGGTGCTTTGATAGATGAATCATAGAATTACCTTTTCATTAATAGTTTCCCTGATAAGGCTCTTGTTGTTTGCAAAAAGGTAAAATGAAGAAGTAAAATAGAATAATTTAGTTATTTTTGAATGAAATAATTTACAATTTAATAGATACCAACTTTATGTATTAATAAATAATTTATTTTTTCAACTGATTACTTAATTAATTATTAGTATTTATCTTTCTTAATATGTTGGGACTTAAATCACTATCTAGATATTTGGAAATTCCTTCTTTTAAAATAAAAATACTTGTTCAAGCCAATAAATAGTTACATATTTTTAGCAAATAAATCAAATTCTTTCTTTCATTTATTGTCTTTTTTTACAATTTTTGAAATTCGTTATTTGAAATTAATTAAATAATTTCTATATTGTCTGTATTAGTTCTTCAGCTTACTTTTTACGTTGGAGAAGGAGAATAATGTGTTATCTTGAAATCTCCTATTTAAAGGATGAGAAATGTAAGATTAGAAATTACTATTCAGTTTTTTAAAACAAATGTTTGTTTTTTAGTTAAGTTTATTGGATTGATTTTAATTTGAGAGGAATCAACTAACTTTACACAAACAATATAACTTAAATGTTTATTGGTTTATTAATTACCTGAAATACTATAGTAAGTTTTTGTTATTTATTTTAATTACAAGTCATCAAACGTAACTAACAAATGTTTATTTTCACATATTATCAAAAATCATCATATCAATTTTACTGTTGCGGAATCAATTAATAATAAATTGTTAATAAACTCAGCTAATACAATCTTTATCAATGATCTTTTTCCATAATATTGAAGTTTATTTAATAAGTAAAAGAAATAAAGTAAAAAAGTTGTTTTTAGAGTTATGCCTCTTTTTAGATTACATTTTTTCACTCTTCAAATATATAAAGTTGAATTTTTGAATTAAATTCATATTGGAATGTTAGTCTAGATTTTTTTATTGAATTTGAGCAAAATGATATTATTAGAAATTATTCAAAAATTATAGATTCATAAATAATAATAGATATTATTCTATAAAATGTAAATGGTATGATAATATATTTCTATTAACTGATCAGCTATAAAATCATTCAATTATTGTTGACAAGAAGATATACACATTCTCAAATTATCAATTACTTATTAAATCTTTATTGGTAAAAATTTTTATTTATTTGAGATAAAGGGTAATGTATTTAATATTAATAATTTGTATTTTTAAAGATATAAAGAGTACATATTTTAGATAAAAGATAAAGTAGAATATTTTATAGCCTAATATCAAATTTATTTTACAAATTATAAATTATATATTTTCAAATAACACATTATTATTATTAAAAAGTAATATCTGTCAATTATGTTTTATATTATGTAAGGTAATAATAATTTTTTAAAGGCAATCTGATTAATTTTATTTTAGGAATTAGAAAATAAATTGAGTGGCTCATTAATGATTTCTGTTTAATTATGAAATTCAAATTGAGGTAAAAATTTAAGTTTTATTTTGATCTTACACACGAACAAAAACTTGATAAATTGCTTTTAAAAGATTAGTAATATTAATCTTAAATTATCTATAAATTATGAGATTCCTTTGTTATTCTAATGATTAGGACTAAATTATGAAATTCTCCTCTTTCAATTTAACCTAAAGTTTTATTTATTTTTAATCAAAGTATTCAAATCCGTAATTGGTATTGATTTCAATTTTTATTAAGAAATAGAATAAGTTAAAAATATTCATTTTTTCCCTAATAAATTCATCTTTAATTATCATTAATTAATTATAACTTATTTCCAGTTATTTATTTACTATGCTTTCTGGAATTAATATATAAAAAATATTTAACCATTGTTACAAACATAATTTTAAAATAATTTACTATCCCAAAAGGTATGATTTGGGTTGATTGTCCACCCTTCAAATTTATTGTGGAAGTTATAAATTAAGAGTAGCAACATTTACTCTAAGAATAGCTAGTGTTATCTTTTAAGTTTCCAAAAATTGATCTTACTTTTATTAAAATATTTAAATTGAAAATTTAATCATGTAATTAAACAGATTTTTGGAATTGATTAATTCTTTAAATGATAAATTTATATAAATAGTACTTAAAATCAAGATCATCTAAAATATTGAATTATTATGATCTTACTTTATAAAATCTAAATTAAGATAATTTATATTAAAATAAAATTAAATCAATAATAAATTAGACAATAAGTAAATTTTAATCAAGTTATTTTGACAACATAATATTTTAATTACTATTAAATTAAAATGATCCTTTTAATATTTCTTTGTTATCAAAATTAGTAAATAATATTCTAATAAAAGTCAATTTTGAAAATCAATTCCTGCAAAAAGAAAAAAGGATATAATCCTTTCTTTATCATTCATATTTCTCTAATACATTCCAAAAAGAGAAAAGAGATTAATTGTATATTTCTAAATTAAATAAAATAGTTACTGTTAATATACTAATTAAATATCAATATTATTTCATTTTTTAAAGCAAAAATATGATGGAGTTCTTTTTGAAATGATGATATAAATTAAAAAATTAAAGTATTATTTAAACTAATTAAATTATATTAATGTCTATCAATTAATTATTTTATAAAATTCTAAAAATGGTTACTTTTTATTATGCTTTATTATATATTTAGCATCAATCACCTGAATTTTATATTAAATTGATTATTAACTTTTTAGCTTCTCTTTATGATAGTGGTTATTATAAAAGAAATCTTTACTACAAAGTAGATGATAATAAAGTTTAATAAAATTAATATGATTTGCTTAATATTCAATAGAATCCTATTAATAAAATTGAATACTAATAAATAGAAGAAGATGAATTTTATGATTTATTTAAGTTTATCTTTCGCTTTCTTAAGCTAGATTTTGTATGCAGCAACTGTCTTAAAATACTCAGGTTTATAATCAGATGATTTTGATAAGACTACAATTATTAATGATGGCTGGTTTTTCGATTAAACACCTTCATTTTTAAGCTCGAGCTCACCTTGGACTGCTGATTGTGGCATTTAAGTTGGTAGAAGATTATTTGGAGGATATATGGTCTTTAAAGGTACTGCTGCTAACGGTGGGAAAAAATATTCAATTAGAAAAGAATATAATGATCTTCCTCCTCATTACTAAGTGAGATTTAAAGCCAAATTATTTAAGATAGATAGGTTAAGTTACTTCCTTTTTTAGATTTTTTGAAAGAATGGATTTTGAAAATTAAAAATTCAATCATTTTTTGCTAAAAAAAATAGTTGGAACTAACCTAGTGACGTTCTTTATGTGACTATGAATGGAGTTTAAATATTTAAAGGAGAATGGGATTGTTGCTTTTCTGGGTAGGATCTATGTGGCTCTAGAATTGCTCCAACATCCTCCTCTGATAAAAAAACTAATTATGCTTATAATGAAGGAATAGCACTTTTAGATGTAACAAAACCTCATACAACTAAAAATTGGAATGTAAATTTCACTTCAACTCACAATCATCAAGAAAATGAAAGTTGGGGATTTCGCGAAGTCTCTCTTTGGATGGATACATGCCACTATTCCTGTTTGACTTGTTCTGGGCCTAATGAAAATGATTGTCTTTCGTAATTCTCTTAAATTTATTATTGCTTACTAAGATCAACCCCTAATGATATTAAAGTGAATTTTACAGTAATGTAAAATAATAAAAGAAAATTAATAAGCCAATAGATCCAATTTTGTTTATTTTAATTAAGAAACTAAAGATACAATGCATTTGATAATTTAATCATTCAAATCTGTAAACCTGTAAACCCAAAAAATTATAGCCAATTTGCTTACTATCTTTCAATTTGAAATTATATCTTTTTTACAATAAATCAATAAATACTTTCTTTTTTTTAATAAACTTACTTATTTACTTCATTTCATATAAATGAAAGTAAAAGCTCTATTTATTTCATTGTAAATTAAATGTGCAAGAATTTCTATCCCTTTTTAGAAAAAAAGTAATTTCTTTTTTAATAAATAAAAATTGACATAGATGCTTTGCAAATTCTTAAAAGCTTTCTGATGGTCGTTGCTAATGTATTGATTAAACCTATTACAACAGTTAAGAGACTGTTTGCACAGATCTTTCTTGCAGTATTTGTAAAACAAATTGCTTAGTAGGATACTATAAATACAAAGGAGATGTAAACGAGTGTAGGAAATGTGATGATTTATGCTAAGGTGGTTGCATTAAAGATTCTACTGATTGTGTAAGTTGTGTAGACTAGTATTATTTGGATTATGTGTAATCAACTGGAATGAATAAATGTCTTTAATGCTCAGATGGTTGTAAAAAGTGCACTAAAAATACTTAGACAAGTTAGTTAGAATGCAGTATTTGCTATGATGGATATTTTCTTTTCTAAACTTTTTGTCTCAAATGCTAAGATTAATGTGCTACATGTGTAACTTCAGATAGCAATTGTACTTCATGTAACTTAAATTTAGGGTATTACATGGAAACCTCAACTTCTTTATGTACTAAGTGTGATTAGACTTGCTAATCATGCACTGGACCTAATCCTAATCAATGCACTATGTGTCGCAAAGGATTTTTCAAGGATTCTACCACAGGTTTATGTATATTAAAATGTCCTGGCGTTTACTATGGCGAATCAATTACTCGTACTTGCATTCAAACTTGCCCTGAAGGATACTATGGTTTTTGGGAAAATAAATAATGCGAAAAGTGTCATCCTTGGTGCAAAAAATGCACTAAATCTGATGTAAACTCTTGCTTAGACTGTGTGTATAAATTTATTTTAAAAAGTTATTTTGTTTCATTTAATTTTAAAAACTATTATTTATATTAAAATTAAAGAGAACCTTATTATATAAATGGACGTTCTTGCGTGACTAGCTGTCCATCTGATAAATATGCAGATACCATTAACAGATAATGCAACTATTTTATATATGCAGAGAATAATCCAACTTGTGTTATTGCATGTTAAGAAGGTATGCAGTATGATCCAGTTTAATTCGCTTGTGTTCCTTGTGATGCATCTTGTGCTCTTTGTTTTGTAATTAACACAAATTTAGCAAGTATATTTATTTTTTTTTAATCAATAAAAATAGGGACGACTTCCTTCTAACTGCAGCTAATGTGATCCACCAAGATATTTAAATAGTAGTAACATGTGTGTTACTTAATGTGCTAGCCCTCTACTAATGGATGATAAGACATAAACTTGTGTTGCATAATGCAGTAGTGGATATTATATTGATAATGGATACTGCCGTACTTGCAATCATTCTTGTTCAACTTGTACAGCTAATAATACTTGTACCACTTGTGATGCCAGTATGAATAGAGTATTAGATACAAATACAGGTTTGTGTGTTTGCCAAACGGGTTATTATGATGATGGTTAAAATTAACTTTGCGTTTTATGTCCAACAAATCCTGATCCTGATCTTGCTGCATGTATTTAATGTCCTATTGATAGTACATATGGAGTTTGCACATGTCCTGTAAATTACTATTAAAATCCTTCTTTTCCTACAATATGCTTGCCTTGTAGTAAATTTTGTATTGGCTGTTCAGGAGATGCTTTAAAATGCTTAGCTTGCGATGAATCCTAAAACAGGTATCTTGATCCTGTTACTGGTTTTTGCGAATGTATATCTGGCACTTATTATGATCCAACAAATGGTAGTTTAGCTTGTTAACCATGTAGTATTTTATGTAAAAGCTGTACAGGTTCTGCAGATATATGTACTACTTGTAAATATGAAGAAAATAGAGTTCTTGTATCTGGAAAATGTGTTTGTGATGTTGGTTATTTTGATAATAATGGTATTTGCACAAAATGTAATTCTAATTGTGATAATTGTACAAATGATAACTAATGTTTATAATGTTCAAGCGGATATTATCTAAACATTAATAAACTATGTACTTCAGATTGTTCTTAATAAGGAGATCAAGTAGGAGGAAGACACATTAGTCTTGATGGAAAGACTTGTGTAGATAGTTGTTCATAAGGAGAATTCATAGATAGTTCTAACAAATGTACTGCCTGTAACCCTGCTTGTGTATCATGTGTAACATCTCCAAATAATTGTCTGAGCTGCAAATCTGGAACTTATAGTAATGGATCATCATGTGAAACTACTTGTCCTGATGGATACTATCCTGATAATAGCACAATGAAATGTGAATAATGTGATACAAAATGTACTAAATGTACATCATTAACAAACTGCTTAGGATGTACTTCTAATTAGTAAAAAGATTTTGTTTGGAACAACATTCTTCTTGGATAATCACAAAAATTTAATTTATTAATATCTTTTTTTAGTAATTCTTTTATTAACTATTTTTATTTATAATAATAGTGATTTTGTTCTTAATACTTGCACTCCTAAATGTACTACAGGATATTTTAGATCAAACGTTGATTTCTTATGTTCTAAGTGTTTAGAAGCATGTACTGATTGCACTGGAGTTAATAGCTGCTCTGCTTGCCAACCTAATTATGTTTTATAAAAAGGAGTTTGTCTCCTTGATTGCGATTTTGATGGTGGTTACTATTTTGATGAAATCACTAATTCTTGTTAAAAATGTCATTTCTCTTGTTAAAAATGCTTTGACAATTCTACAAAATGTATTTATTGTTAATAAAATATGACATTCAACTCTGCTCTGGGTATTTGTGCATGCAATGAAGGATATATTTGGGATGAATCAAATAAAACTTGTATCTAATGTGGTTAGGAGTAAATTAATACAATTTGTTTTATTTCACTATATTATCTTTAATTTCAATAATAAAAGATGTGCTTCCTGTGAGTATAAGGATTTCAAGCTAATTAATTGTTAATGTCCTGAGGGAAAATATTTATTGAATAATTAAACATGCAAAAATTGCATAAACAACTGTAACTTAAATTCTCAAAATAATTTAAATTTTAATTGAATTTTTTTAATAAGGTAAGACATGTCTTGCTCCACCTTAAAATACATGCAAAAGTTGCTATGGAAACTTAGTAATATTAGAAGGAGATTGCATAACTTAAGAAGAGGAAAAAACATGGCTTTAGCTTGATGATTCTCATAATTTTATATTAATATTCTGTACTCTTGTTATAGGCATAGGTTTTATTGGCTTCACAGTCTATTATTTAAAGAGGAAAGCTCCCCTAAAAGCAAATAAATTTAAGAAAATTAAGAAATCTTATGATGAAGATAATAATGATGTTATCGAACTATAATAATAAAGCATAGATGACCAAAACAATATCAGTAACACGAGAGATCCTAATTCACAGTGAATTTTAAAATAATTAATAAATTTCTTTATTTATCTTGAGTTGTATGTAGCAAATATATTTTTAAGTATTTGAATAAAAATAATTGTACCTTACTTCTAAATATTGAAACCATTTCAACAAAATAATATTTTACAGTAAAAATTGAAGATACAATTAAATATTACCCTCATTTTTTCTAAGAAAATTAAATAATGGAAATTTTGGAATCAGTATTTAATATTCGAAAGCCAAAAAAAAGTGTAATTGGAATAAAATTTTACTGAAAAATATTGCAATTTAAAATAAAAATTTGTCCTAAATGTATTTTATACATTTTTAGATATTTCTAATATAAATTTTAGAAAAATTATGATTATGAGAGTAGATTAAGATATTTTACTAATTGTCGAAAGTATTTAAACGTTGAAGAAATAAGTAAATCTCTTTAAATTTATTTTTGTTACACTAAATAAAATACTATTAGAACAAATAAATTCAGATAATTTTGACTTGATTTCTAATCAAAACATTTCAATTTTATCATTAGTTAATAGATTTAATTTCTTTTATCAAAAATCTTATTTTGAAAATAGTGTCATCATTAATCAGATAAGTACCAAATAATTTGGTAATCATAAAATGTGAGTTTTCTAGTAATAAAAATCTTGATGTGATTTTAGATTTAATATATAATTAAAACTTAGTTTGTTAGTTAGTTAGTTAAAATAGCAAAAAGAAAGACTAATTAAAAGTATCTAAAATGAAACAAATCCAATTTATCTTCAAAGTCTTATTTCTATTTGACTTTCTTTTCTCTCAAATAACTGCTTAAATAAAAATCTTCTATTAAAATATGCATACTGATGATTTTGATAAATCTTCTTTAACTGATTGGAATATAGACAATGCTCCTAGCTTTCTTCAAAACTCTAATCCTTGGACTAGTGATTGTGGTACATAAACTGGGAAACGACTATTTGGAGGATACAAAATATTTAGGGGATATGAATGGGCTAGTGGATACTACACTATTAGAAAAACTGTTACAAATCTTCCTCCACATTTTTCTTATAGGTTTTAAGCAAAACTTTTTAAAATTGATAGGTGATTTAAAATTTACTGTCCTTTTTATATACAATTCACAAAAAATCCAAAAGGTTATAAAAGAATAAATTTAAGAATTAACAAAAGTATTGTAATTTTAGTATTTTAGCTTATTTCTAGATTTATTCTTAATTTACTTTAACTTTTAATATAGTTGGAATCCACCTGATGATGTTTTGTATGTATATATTAATGGAGAAAAAGTATTCACAGGAAATTGGGATTGCTGTTTCTCTGGCGTTGATATGTGTGGATCTTAGACACCTCCAGATGATAAAGACGCAAACTTTGCTTATAATGATGGTATTGTTTTGTTAGATGTAAATAGAACTCATACAGGGCCTAACTGGGAAATTAAATTTACTTCTCATCATGACCACCCAGAAAACGAAAGCTGGGGGTTCAGAGAAGTTACTATTTCAATTGATGCTTGTCATTATTCTTGTTTAACATGCAGTGGTCCTACTAAATTTTAGTGCTTAACGTATTTAACTTTATTTAATTTTATTCGTTATTCATAATTATGTATTATCGAATTGATTTAGTTAGGATGATTACAATTTTTATTTTATGATTAATATTAATATTCCTTGAAACTAAATTTGCTTAACTTTTAATTAAATTCTAGTTTACTTACATAAATAATTAAGTTTCCTTACATTTATTAAACGATATTTAATTAATCATCTTTTTCTTAATTATATATAGGTGCTTTAATAATTCTTCTAAGACAAGTGATGGGAGATGTTAATGTAACTCAGCCACTGAATACCTTACACCAACCAATTCTTGTCAAATATAATCTTGCAGTGTTTGTTCTGCTACATGCTAATAAGGATATTTTTAATATTCTCAATCTGGAGATTTGAATGAATGTAAAACTTGTGATATTCAATGTAATGGATGCTAAAATAATTCATCTTCTAACTGTGTATCTTGCAAAGGTGGATATTATCTAAAATCTTTATCTTTAACTGAAAATTAGTGTTTACAATGCCCAGATGGATGTAGTACCTGCT